>ML112470.1:10945-44692 GCA_003697995.1 Taxidea taxus jeffersonii
AGACATTTCTGCAAAGAAGACATCCAGATGGCCAACAGACACATGAAAAAGTGCTCCACATCACTGGGCATCAGGGAAATACAAATCAAAACCACAATGAGATACCACCTCACACCAGTCAGAATGGCTAAGATTAACAAGTCAGGAAATGACAGATGCTGGCGAGGATGTGGAGAAAGGGGAACCCTCCTACACTGTTGGTGGGAATGCAAGCTGGTGCAACCACTCTGGAAACAGCATGGAGGTTCCTCAAAAAATTGAAAATAGAGCTACCTTGTGACCCAGCAATTGCACTACTGGGTATTTACCCTAAAGATACAAAGGTAGTGATCCGAAGGGGCACGTGTACCCGAATGTTTATAGCAGCAATGTCTGCAATAGCGAAGTTATGGAAAGAACCTAGATGTCCATCAACAGATGAATGGATAAAGAAGAAATGGTATATATATACAATGGAATACTATGCAGCCATCAAAAGAAATGAAATCTTGCCATTTGCGACGACATGGATGGAACTAGAGGGTATTATGCTTAGCGAAATAAGTCAACTGGAGAAAGACAACTATCATATGATCTCCCTGATATGAGGAAGTGGAGATGCAACGGGGGTGTGGGTTAAGGTGGTAGGAAAAGAAAAAAATGAAACAAGATGGGATCGGGAGGAAGACAAACCAAAAGAGATTCTTAATGTCATAAAACAAACTGGGGGGGGGGGGGAGGGGGTTTGGGGGGGGGGGGTGGGGTTACATTATATGTTTAAATAAAAAAGCTTAAATAAAAAAAAAATTAAAAAAAAAAAGCCTCTGCCTTCCACTCAGGTCATGATCCTGGAGTCCTGGGATCGAGCCCGAGTCTGGGCTCTCTACTCAGCAGGGAGCCTGCTTCTTCCTCTCTCTCTCTGCCTGCCTTTCTGCCTACTTGTAATCTCTGTCTGTCAAATAAACAAATTAAAAAAAAAAGAAAAGAAAGTCAGATAAAATTTTAGTGTAACTCTCCTTTAGTTTTCTCTCACATCTGTGGTTGCTCCTTTGCTGTCTCCTCTGAAACTCCTCTTTCTCTGGCTCAAATCTTAAAAATAGAAACTCCTGTCTCCTTACCCCCGATTTTCTACTCTTACACTTTTCACAGATTTCTTGGTGATATAAATAACATCCATGGCATCAAATACTGCATAGTATGTTGATGATTACAGAAACCTGTGTTTTTAGGCAGGATTTCTAAGCGAACTCCAAGTCTTATATTCTAAGTGTCTACTGAAGTCTCTCACTTAGCTGCCCCACAGGTATTCCAAATTCCTTATGTCTAAAACTGAACATGTCCTCCCCAGCCCCTGTTCCCAACCTATGATTATATTTCCCACCTTAGCAAATGGAACCATCCTCAACCCAGTTTCCCAAACCAGAAATCTAGGAGTATTTTAGAATTGATTAGCTCAATTAATGAGCTCATTTATTTAGCTCACTAAAGCCGAGGAATAAGCTCTTATACTATTCTCACCTGGATCTTTTAACTAGTCTTTCAGTTTTCAGTGTGGTCCCCCTTTAATCCATCTTTATAATATACCAGAGGGATTTTCTAAAATATAAATCATTCCATCCTTCAATAGGCTATTTTAGAATAAAGCCAACTCCTATGTTAGGACATAAAATTATCTCTTTCCTACATGGGTGTTGCATCTTCCAAGACTTCACCACCCTTGGGCTTTTGAGACACACTCTGTCTGTCTGAGATCGCTCTCTTTTCTTTCCTTCTTCCTCATCTATTCTTTCTTAACCATCCCCATCTAATTTCTTTATCCCTTGCTGAGACAACAACACCTTCTGCATACTGCTCCCTATCTTTTACCAAAGTAAAATATAGTCACTCATGTGCTTGTTTCAACCTTCATTAGACTGTTAGTTCTTTGCAGACAGGAACATGTCTTATTTAATTTTGTATTCCCAACACTTAGTTCAGTGCCTGATATATGGTCAGCATTTAAAAACCTTTGCCTACTCAGTGACACTAATGGGCACTTCACTGCTTTAAAAACCATATCACATGCCATACAACTTAACATCTCCACTTCCACTTCACCAAATCCTGATTTTCTTTATTCTGTAGGGAACCATTTAAAACTAAAGACTTTTTATTCAGTCAGCAAACCAATAATAATGAAAGGAGAAAGAAATGAATTCATGCTGCCACCAATGGAGAGGTTGATATTATGGATTGTCATTAATAGAATTTCTTAGCCAATCCCCAGAGCTTTAATCAGATTATAGAATAGAGGCAAGAGAAAAGGGTGATTTTGTCTGGTATATGAAAGCTATGTTAGGATAAAGAGCCAGGTTCAGAAGAGGCCAGTAAGCTTTAGCTATCTGCAACAAATGAAAGATGGAAAGAGGTCAAGATCTGGGAGAGAAAGATGACTTTTTAAAAAGTCAGAAGCCTTCAATTTTAATGATCTTTATTTATTAAAAAGATCACTTATGCTCTTTCCAACAGAGTATGTCTGCTTATGAATGACAAGGAGATGTACTCCAGAGAAGGAGATTATAAGAGGGAATGACTTGAGTAAACAAAATTTTAAGAGTTGAAAGAGGCACTTAGAACTGATTAAATTATTTAAGATATTAGGGTTGCATACAGGTCAGTATTCATAATTTTTAATAATTTACTAACAAACAAATTATTTAAAGACTATGAAAAGAACACAGTATACTTAAAAATATGTCTAAGAGCCTTAAAATAAAATGCTTTGCATAGTATTAGAAGTGTCACATTTATTATGATTATTAATGCTATTGTTATTGTTAAACATAAAAGGTTACGCTGACCACCACAGTATTTCAAGTAGAAAAAAAATCCACATAGCGATAAAGATCAAGTAAGTTATAAATACCTAGATGAGTAAGTGGTACTAAGTTGTAGTTTAGTATATATAAAAAATATGTATATTCACACACACAGATACATTTTGTTTGTTTCTTTAGAGAATGCCTTGTGTCAGACATCTCATTTTCTACCTCTAGCAAAGAGGCAATCACATCAACCAAAGAGAAAAGATGGTGAATTATGTAGCTTAGAGAAAAACTCATATTTGCCACATAGGATATTGCTGAATTCAATGAATTCAGAAAATAAAAGCCTTTATATTCTTTTAGTTATGTATATTGAAAGATAATTTAAATGACCATAAATAGATTGAAATGATAGTCTTGGTTATTCTTCATTCATTTATTCAATAAATATTATTGAGTATATTCCACATGCCAGACAAAAACAGACCCCAGAAACCTAAATTCTTGCCATTTTGGAGCATATATTCTAGTTACAGTGGATAAAGTTCAGAAAATAAGATGAAACAAGTAAAATGCCTAATATGGCCAGCCCATATCCCAGCAGCCCATCTCCACTTGGTGCAGTCATCCCAATAGCCCTCTGTGAATCCCTGAAACTCTTGGTCTCAGGGCTTACCTCTAGAACCTGCTCTGCCTAGAGATTTGGAAGGCCAGACACTTATAGGAGCATCCCTCAACTAACAACTGACAGAACTTTACTTGTAAAATATACTAGCAATCTAAGCTCACAGGTGGGATAACTCTGAAGGCTGTGTTCTACAGAGATTTTCCAAGGGAAAAATAAAGCAGGGAAAGGAGACATGAAGTATGGGTAGAGGGTGTAACCTGAGATGGGATATCTAGAAAAAGTCTCATGGATAAATCAATTTTTAGAAAATAAACTTTTTTATTGAAATATAACTTTTATAGAGAATCATATGAACCATAAATGTGTATAGCTCCATGAATTTTCATGAAATGAAAACATCTTCAAATGAAAATCAAGAAATGGGACATTACCAGGATCCTAGATCAAGAAATGCCATATTTCAACAGCTCCTTCATGCCTACTTCTAGCCACTATGTCTTTTTTCCCAAAGATAATCATGATCCTGATTTCTATACCATTAATGAGTTTTCCCTGTATTTGAGAAATATAACTGGAATATACAATCTATACTCTTATTGTATCTGGTTTCTTTTCCTTAACATTTTATTTGTCAAGTGTACTTATGTTGTTTCATGTAGCAAGTTTGTTCATTTTCATTGCTGTATATTAGTTTATTATGACTATGCCATACTTTATTTGGCCATTCTACTGTTAAAAGACATTTTGGTTGCTACCAGTGACTGACTACTGTGAATAGAGCTGCAGTGAGTCTTCTTGTATGCAAAATTCTGTGTATATATCTATGTAGTACCGTTGGATAAATACCTAGGGTCAGAATTGTCAGATGTTGTAGACTATATCTCTGTTAAGTTTTAGCACACCAGTTTCCAAAATAGTGGTACCAGGTTATAGTCCCACCAGGAGTCCATGAGAATTCTAATTGCTTTCTCATCCACATTTCATGCTTTTGTTTTTGTTTTGTTTTAGTCATATTGATGGTTGATGATTGTATTTCATTGTGGTTTCAAGTTTGTTCCTTTGAAGCTGAGGAGGTTGAGCAAGTTTCTAATTATTCGTCAGTCTATTGGAGATCTTCTGTGAAATGACTATTTTAAGTCTTTTGCCCATTTTTCTATTGATTAGTAGGGGTACTTTATATAATATGGATTCGAGTGTTTCTTCAGTTTTTGATAGTATCTTTTGATGAACAGGATTCATCCTTATTTTAATGAATATAAAGGCACTTTTGCCTTAATGATTTCTGCTTTTTGTCTGCTTAAGAAATATTCACAATCCATGGTCATGAAGATATTCTCTTATGTAATATTGCAAAATTTTTATTGTTTTATCTTTTGCAAGTATACTTTATTTCACAAGAATTGATTTTGGAAATGGTGTAAAGTAGGGGCGTTCATGTATGTGTGTGTGTGTGTGTTTGTGTGTGTGTATGTATATATATCTTTTTTTTCCCTGTATGGATATCTGACCCAGCACCATTTATTGGAAAGGCTATTTTTTTCCCTACAGCCTTTCAGAGACATCTTGGAATATATCAAGTGTCTGTACAGGAGAGTCTATTTTTGAATACTCTCTTCCTGTTTATTGTTCCATTTATTTATCCTTGCATGATTACTATGTTCTCTTAATAACCATAGTTTTATAGTAACCCTTGATATTTGGTAATGGAAGTGCTCCAACATTGATCTTCTTCATGATTATATTGGCTATTCCTTATGTTTACATATAAACTTTAGGATGATCTTATAATTTCTACACTAAATCACCACTGGGATTATTAGTATTACAATAAATTTATAGGTTACTTTGGGAGGGCATCTCTACAATATTGACTCTTTCAATCCATGAGAATAGTATATTCATCATTGAGGTATAATTTAATGTATTTCAATATTGTTTTATAATTTTCTGTGTAGAGATATTGCAGTAATTAAATTTATTCTTATATTAATTTTTCCTATTTTCTTATTTTAAGATTCAATTTTATTTCTGGTGACTTATAGGAATACAAATAATTGTGTGCATGGATGTGTATACAGTGACCTTGGTAAATTCACTTTTTAAACATCTAATGGTTTTTCTGTAGCTTTGGGGGGATTTTCTACATGTATAAAGATGTGATTTGTTAGGAAAGTTTTATTTCTTCCCTTTCAATCTTTATTTTTTTTAAAGATTTTATTTATTTATTTAACAGACAGCAGAAGTAGGCAGAGAGGTAGGCAGAGAGAGAGGAGCAAGCAGGCTCCCTGCTGAGCAGAGAGCCCAATGTGGAACTCAATCCCAGGATCCTGGGATCATGACCTGAGCCGAAGGCAGAGGCTTTAACCCACTGAGCCACCCAGGCGCCCCCTTTCAATCTTTATAAGTTGTATATCTTTCCTTGTCTTGTTGCCTTTATTAGGACTTCTGGTAAATTGCAGTTAGCAGACATCTTTGTCTTAAACCAAATGTGAAATGGAAAGCATTTACAATTTCAGTGTGACATATGATGTTTGCTGAAGGTTTTGTGTAGATAGCCTCTCCTGATTACTTCCTTTAATTTCCACACTGATTTCCTTTCCCAACTAATTTGTCAAAAGAGGTTGTTTTTGAATAATAACTTGAAGAAAATTAGGAAAGTCTAGAGAAAGAGTGCTATATGCAAAGGTAACAATAAACATAAAGCTGTGAGGTAGGAGCATACTTGAAATGTTTGAGAACTGTTTCTTGCTAGAAATCCATTGTGGCTAGAGGAAATTTGAAAAGTGAAAAGGAGCAGAAGGTAAATGTTAGAGAAGGAATGGGGATTGGGAGCGACACTCATGTGTCCTATTAACAAAGCTGTGACTACTTTGTTGCTAATATTGGGGGAATCAAAGTTCGAAGTAGGGAGATACTTAGAAAGCTAACTGGAGATAGTAGAAATGGCCCAAATTTAAAACATTTAAAAGTAAATAAAACAAACAATAACAAATATCTACAAAGCTGAAAGTAGATTTTCATAAATATTAGTAACAGTGATAAATCTCTAGCAAGATTAATCAGGACGGGGAAAAAGGCAGATATAAGACACAAATTACCAGTATCAGGGATGAAAAGACAATTCCACCAGAGATGCTACAAACATTAGAATAATAAAAAAAATGAACTACTTTATGGCATGCATTTAATCAACTTAGAGGAAACTGACAAGTTTCTTGATAAACACAATTCACCAGCCAAAAGAAAAAGGAAATCTGAATATCTCTGTATCTATTAAGGATTGATATTTGAATTAAAAATCATCTTCAAATGATGGTCAATTCTAAGAAACTGTATTTCAAGGGAGAAATGCAGTTGACCCTTGAATCACTTGGGTTTGAACTATGCAAGTCCATTTTTACACATATTTTTTACTACAGTATTGTAAATGTATTTTTTCTTCCTTATGATTTTCTTAATAACATTTCCTTTTCTCTAGCTCACTTTATTGTGAGATTATAGTATATAATAAATATAACATACAAAATATGTGTTAATTGACTAGGTGGGTTATCAGTAAGACTTCTGATCAACAGTAGGCTATTAGTAGTTAAGTTTTTGGAAAGTCAGAAGTTTAACACAGATTTTCAACCACATAGGGGGGTTGGTGTTGGTGTTCCAATACCTGCATTGTTAAAGGATCAAATGAATTAACAATCTTATGTAAACTCTATTGGGTAATAGTGGAGATAGGAACATTTTCCTACTTGTCTTATGTAGCCACCAAAGACATTTCAAAAAAATTACAGACCCAGTATGTCTTGTGAACATAGATGCAAAATCCTTGATAATATATGCAAATCATATCCAGTAAAATATAAATGTATATAAAATATTTTAAATAGAATAATATAATAAAATATTTAACTAAACCATATTTAAATGTAGCACATTTAAATATTTAATTTTTTAAAAAGATTTTATTTATTTATTTGACAGACAGAGATCACAAGTAGGCAGAGAGGCAGGCAGAGAGAGAGGAGGAAGCAGGCTCTCCACGGAGCAGAGAGCCCAATGTGGGGCTCGATCCCAGGACCCTGGGATCATGACCTGAGCCAAAGGCAGAGGCTTTAACCCACTGAGCTACCCAGGCGCCCCTAAATATTTAAATTTTAATTAAAATATACTAATAAGCTAAATTATATTAAAGTATGTTGAATATTAAAATTTATAATATCTAAAATATCTAATAATAAATGTAATATAAAAATATTTTTAAAGACCTAAAATACAGTATATTGAGTGGAATTTATTTGAGGAATGCAAAATTGGTTTTAGCATTCAAGAACCAACAATATAATTCACTGAATAACTCATAAAGGAGAAAATTATATTATTCTCAAAAGATATGGGAACAAACATGAAAACATTCAATACTCATTTGTGACAAGAATAAAACTCTCAGAAAATAAAGAATAGGAAAGATTCTCAATCTCATAAAGTATGTCTAAAAAAATTTTGGGACGCCTGGGTGGCTCAGTTGGTTGAGCGGCTGCCTTCCGCTCAGGTCATGATCCGAGTGTCCTGGGATCAAGTCCCACATTGGGCTCCTTGCTCGGCAGGGAGCCTGCTTCTCCCTCTGCCTCTGCCTGCCATTCTGTCTGCCTGTGCTCGCTCCCTCTCTCTCTCTCTGACAAATAAATAAATAAAATCTTTTTAAAAAAATTCTACAACTAACATTATATATAATGGTGAAATATTTGACACTTTAACCCTAAAATCATGAACAAGATAAGGATCTAATTTTTGCCATTTTTATGCAACACTGCCCTGGAGGTCCGTGCTAATGAAATAAGGGGGAAAAAATGTGCATATATATACATATATATGTGATATATAAAATTTAGGATTTTCTAGGAAAACATGTATATGATCTGTGAATAAACCAGGAAATATTAAGGTTAGTACATGAGTCCATCAAGATTTAACTATAGTCAGTTAAGTTTTAAAAGGAAATTCAGTGGGGGGAAAGGATTGCCTTATCAACAAATTAATCTATATGTAGAAAACAATTATAATCAAAAGACAAATTAAATTTCATAACCTATTATGAAGTTTATTTAGAAGAAAAGATGTAGGAACATGGTCAAGAAAATTTACACAGATGAGAACAAATATTAAAGATTTGTTCTACCAGATATCAAGACACTTTCAAGTGTTAGTAATTTATATAGTTTGATTTGTGTAGAAAGAGAAAAATAAAAAAGAATTTGCATATAAAGTTATATATTTTGATTAAATAAGTAAAGATGGTTTGGGGACAATTGAGTCTTCATTTGGGGAAAAATATGTTTGATTCCTAGCTCACACTATACATAAAAATATATTCCACAAATAGTTTAATATAAAAAAAGAAAAATCAAAAGAAAGAAACTAAAAATATTGCCAACATATATCTAAGAAGCTCTCACACATAAGTAAGAATATGTACAAAACTTACTGTGAAATAAGCAAAAGTTACAGTCAGGCAGCCTAGCAGAGAAATAGAAATGAACAATATTAATTAAATGGGCCCATCTTCCTTCCCCTTTAATTACAGGAATGCAAATTAAAATAGAGATAAAATATTTATTTATCGTCAGCTGTGCAAAATTAAAAAAGAAACCTGGTAAGTGTAGTAGTAGTGAGGATGTGGGAAAACAATATACTCATTTTGCTAAGAGCAAAACAAACTGGTATAGTCTTTTTGGGACAGAAAGCTGGGAGTTGCCTTCTGAGGGGCATATACTTCAAACCCAGGAGTCTTAACTCTGAGTATTTCAGAAAAAGCCATTTATATGTGTGCACAAACAAACCACATATCTAAAGTTGTCTAAAGGTATACAATTGAGTATAATGGTATGCAAAAATATTTATCAGAGAAGGATATTATATTTAATAGTATGCATTAATTAGGACTGTGTTTTACTGACATAAAAAATAATGTTCAAGGTGGACAAATTTGACATTTTCTCAAAAATTTTAATGATCTGCAAAAAGACTAAAGTTTATAACCCTCATATAGCTAACAGTAGCAACAAACTGCTTAACTTTACCTCAGGTGAGAGATTAGCCCCTGGTAAATTAGATTCTGCTGAAGTGAAGAAAGGAACATGGCTCTGAGCGTTCTGTAATTTGATTCAAAACACAAATACAACGTTACACAGTTTCACAAGGAATCTGTGTTATGAACTGTTATGATTGAATTGTATCCCTCCAAAAAAGATATGTTGAAGTCCTAACTCCCAGCACCTCAGAAAGTGACCTTATGACAGAACGGGAGAAGATATTTTCAAATGACATATCAGATAAAGGGCTAGTATCCAAAATCTATAAAGAACCTATCAAACTCAACACCCAAAGAACAAATAATCCAATCAAGAAATGGGCAGAAGACATGAACAGACATTTCTGTGAAGAAGACATCCAAATGGCCAACAGACACATGAAAAAGTGTTCAACATCACTCAATATCAGGGAAATACAAATAAAAACCACAATGATATATCACCTCACACTGGTCAGAATGGCTAAAATTAACGAGTCAGGAAATGACAGATGTTGGTGAGGATGTGGTGAAAGGGGAACCAAACCCTCCTCCACTGTTGGTGGGAATACAAGATGGTAGGTATAACCACTCTGGAAAACAGTATGGAGGTTCCTCAAAAAGTTGAAAATAGAGCTACTCTATGATCCAGCAATTGCACTACTGGGTATTTACCCAAAAGATACAAAGGTAGTGATCCAAATGGGCACATGCACCCCAATGTTCACAATAACAATATCCACAGTAGCCAAACTATGGAAAGAGCCTAGATGTCCATTGGCAGATGAATGGATAAAGGAGATGTGGTATATATACCAAATGGAACTAGCAGGTATTATGCTAAGTGAAATAAGTCAAGCAGAGAAAGATAATTATCATATGATCCTGCTAATATGTGGAATTGGAGAAACAAGGCAGAGGATCATGGGGGAAGAGAGGAAAAAAAGAAATGGGATGAAACCAGAGAGGGAGACAGACCATAAGAGACTCTTAAACTTAAGAAACAAACTGAGGGTTGCTGGAGTGGAGGGTGGTGGGATGGATGGGGTGGCTGGGTGATGGACATGGGGGAAGGTATATTCTATGATAAGTGCTATGAATTGTGTAAGACTGATGAATTACAGACCTTGCCATTTGCGATGACATGGATGGAACTAGAGGGTATTATGCTTAGCAAAATAAGTCAATCAGAGAAAGACAACGATCATATGATCTCCCTGATATGAGGAAGTGGAGATGCATGGAGGCGGGGTTAAGGGGGTAGGAAAAGATAAATGAAACAAGATGGGATCAGGAGGGAGACAAACCAAAGAGATTCTTAATGTCATAAAACAAACTGAGGGGAGGGGTGTTGGGAGAGGGTAGTGGGGTTACATTGTATGTTTAAATAAAAATTTAAAAAAATTTAAAAATTAAAAAAAAAAAAGAATGTGACCTTACTTGGCGATAGAGTCATTGCAGAGTAATGAAGTTCAAATATTCTCATTAAGGCAGACACTAAGCCAATATGACTGGTGTCATTTAAAAGGGGAAATTTGGATGCAGAAATAGACATACATAAAGGGAAGACAATGTGAAGACATATAGGTAGAAGATAGGTACATGCAGACCAAAGAGAGATGCTTGAAACAGATCCTTCTCACACAGCCCTTAGAAGGAACCAGTTCTGCCAATACCTTGTTTTTGGACTTCTAGCCTCCAGAGCTATGTGACAATAAATTTTTGTTGTTTAAGCAGCCCAGTTTGTGGTATTCCATTACAGCAACCCTAGCAAACTAATAAAATTACTCTGCCAAGTTTTAAGCTTCTATTATGGCTTATGTTTGGTTTGCATTTTTCTTTTGCCCATGTGTAGTTACTTTGGAGAAATCCAACACCATTTCACTTAAGTAGACAAGGGAACAAAGCCCTGCACAGACATAAACCAGGATAGCCAGGAGGCTTGGAAGGAAAAGAGAGGGAGAGATAGTGAATACTACAACATGATCTTTATGACTCTATATGCTCTAAAATTTAGTGATTTTATTTTGTTCTCCCTGGCTTTATTGATATTCTGAACTACCTGGGCACTAGGTTCTCAAAATGTTTCCCATCTTAATTTTAGTTTCCCTCAAAGCAACTCTAAGACAAGGACTTGGATGTAGGTAATTTATTTGGGAAGTGGTCAAAGGAAGCACAGGAAAGGAATGGAAAAATTGAGAAGGGAAAAAATAAGTTGAGAAAGGAGAAAAGCCACTAAAATTGTATCACTTTGTCGGGTACTACACTGGGCAACTGCAGCTGGATTCCATTGAGGAACTCTGAGAAACTGGATAGAACACACCTTAGAATTATCCACTGGAGGGCCTGGGAATTTGGGATATTTATTAACCCATTCCTAACTATAATTGTTTGAAAGTTGCCCCCAGGGGAAATTAAATGTATAGCATTCCTTGGCTGGCCAATTCTTGTAGAGCTGGGAAAGAGCCATCAGCAGAAAAATGAAAAGACATAGGTGCTTGAACTGGGCGGTTATCAACAGCAATGTTGTAATGAACTTGAAGAGAATTATCAATAGCTTTGTGCTTTAGAAGGACGTTCTATGAATACATAAAATATCTACTGGTTGAACACTATGAAATTACTAATATGGCCATTTTCTATGTACATAAAATGGCAATTTCATATTGCCCATCAAATAGTTTCCCAGGCTTTGGGAAAGATCTTTACCAAGGATCTTCTTCAGATTTCACTAGGGAAATGAGGATTATTGTTAAGTGTTGAAAATAACCTTCCAACGGAAATAGAACAGGTGACAAAAATTTTATCAGGTTAAAATACCTACCTTTTATTACTTATTCAGCTTGCACTACCTACTCTCTTGGGAAGGTCAGTGTTTTCCAGGGAAGCTGGTGGAGAGCTTTGATGTGGGACATGAGTGGTAGCAATGGGGGTACTTTTTAGGATTCAACTCCCCAAAATTATGCTGGACAAACTGGGTGGTTTCTTCCTCATTTCTCCACAGTCTCCACACTACAATCATTACTACATAGAGCAACATATCTTAGAACTTTAAAGAAATATCTAAGAACTCTTGAAAATATCATTTACCTTTCATATAAGTTAAACTGAAGAATTCTTCTTTGTTGGCCAAAGGGAGGAGTAAAACATTTTGGGCTTTTCAAAGAGAAAGAAAAAAAAAAATACATGAAGAAATCTTATTTTCCTTGGTGCCTGATGCCAGGAACATTTTGTTTTGATAAGTTCAATTCTGCCATCATTATATTACAGTCAAAATAGAGTTTTTGACTGAATTATACATTTCTCTCCTAAGCTGCTCCTGCTCTCTGGAACTGAGATACTTTCAGTTCAAAATTATTTCTGCCTTTCAGATTTATACTGACATTAGTATAAACCAAATGAAGAAAAATGAAAATTTATTCATGCAGCTGTTTCTGCATATCACCTTTAATCTTCCATATACTTTAAAATATGGGCTTCTCAGAGAGGAAGAGAGAGAAAGATCTATTTTTGCCTTATGTGAGTATAAAAGTAATTTGTTGCCATGGCAATATATTTTTTTCCATCCAGTATTTTCCAAACACAGCCTTTGCTTCAAATTTTGGGTAAACAGTCATTCTCTCTGTCTTGCATTTACAGTGCCATGCTCCACTGACCACTGTGGGTCAAGCACAAGCTGGTCTACAAGATCAAGTACCACATTTGACAGAGATTTTTATTTTTTGGTGCTTGTATCAATATAAGACTCTTGACAGAGTCAGGGAGAGGGCATTTCAAATTCCTGAGACTCTTGATTTGGCAAATACTATAGTGTTCTAATTTTCTCCCTCTTTTTCTCTTCCTTCCCTTCCTCCCTTCCTCCCTCTTTCTCTCTCCCCCCTCCTTCCTTCCTCCCTCCTCTTCCTCCCTCGTCTTTCTTTCTTTCTTTCTTTCTTTCTTTCTTTCTTTCTTTCTCTCTTTCTTTCTTTCTTTCTTTCCTTCCTCTCTCTCTCTCTCACGAAAGAACCACTGCTTATTTTAATCCTATACAGTTCAACCCACTCAGTATTCACCTAGCATTGCATTCATCAGCCTGCCACCTATAGTGGATGTTTTTCTATTAATTCTGTTTGTAAAATTGCAGGAACCAGCAACTTTTTGGCTGTTTTGTAAACAAAAATCAGAGTCCTCATTATTTTTTACTTAAAGAAAGTATAGTAGAAAAAATCAAGTAAATAGAACCTGGAAAGTCAATCCATCGGCTCAAATAAATTAAATAAGTCAACAATTAAGGAAAATTACCTTAAAGACAAGCTAGAATTAGGGAAGATGAAGAAAGAGAGGTGCAATCAGAGAACTATTTTAGTTCTGAGGATATCTTATGTGTGTGATGATGGTGGGAAAGGACAGTTGAGGTGAGAAATAGAAGAGAACCAAGCCAGGAGGAAAGGCAGCCACAAACACAGGACATTGTGCAATAGGTGAGCAATTTTAGTGTTAACATTTGTTAAAAAAACAAACCAATATTATTGGTCAGTGTGTTATGTCCTCAAAGTCAAGCTTTGACAAAAATAAGTTTGTCTATGTAGTCTGCTCTTGGGTGGGATAAAAGGCATGAATACACAAGAACAGGGTGCCTGGGTGGCTCAGTTGGTTAAGAAACTGCCTTTGGCTCAGGTCATGATCCTGGAGTGCCAGGATCGAGTCCCGGGTCAGGCTCCCGGTTCCATGGGGAGTCTGCTTCTCCCTCTGACCTTCTCCCCTCTCATGCTCTCTCTTACTCTCTCTCTCAAATAAATAAAGAAAATATTTTTTAAAAAAAGAATACACAAGAATAGATCATTCATATGTAAGTTAATTGTTTTGAACACCTACCTGGGAAAGGCATTATGTTGGCCTTGAGGAAAGTAAATAGAATTAGGGTAATATATAGACCAAATAAGCTGAAAGAAGCAATATTATGTAAATCCATAAAAAGGTAGGTATTTATACACAAGCCATATGAGCTGTACAGATAGATTAAGCTTATTGCAGTTTGGAGGCAGTGGAGATTCCTTTCACTGTGGAGAATCACAGACCAAGATTAGAACTAGCTTTTGAAGAACAAGCTAAATTTAAAGATCTACAAAGAAGAAAGAGAAAGGAACCCCTCTTTTCCTCTGGATATTGATCAGTGGAAGAAACACATAAAGGAAATTGATGAACCAAATAGGAATTTGGAATGGATACCATGTCTTAGAGTCAAATTTAAAATAGGCTTCTTACCCTCTGCTCTGATTCCCAATACTTAATACCCAGAGATTTTACTGGGTCTGAAGTACAGACTCAAAACTCTAGTACCCAAACAGCTGGATGAATGAGAACCTCAAGATTGCCTTAAACATCCATTTGGAGGCAGAAAATTAAGTGGAATAGTTACCTCAAGAGAAGAGGCAGCTCATGCTTGACAGAGTGCAGAGAGTGGAAAAGGAAGTATGGAATCAGGTATGGCTTTCAGGACATCAGCATGACCACCAAAAAAAAAAGGGGGGGGGGGGGTGTCCAGGTGGCTCAGTGGGTTAAAGCCTCTGCCTTGGGCTCAGGTCATGATCCCAGGGTCCTGGGATCGAGCCCCACATCGGGCTCTCTGCTCAGCGGGGAGCCTGCTTCCTCCTCTCTCTCTCTGCCTGCCTCTCTGCCTTCTTGTAATCTCTGTCTGTCAAATAAATAAATGAAATCTTAAAAAAAAAATGTTTAGTGGTGTCAGTTTCTCACAAAATTAACCACTGTTCTTTCCTTTGTGAGGAATGTGGGCATCAAAGAAGCTGTGTCTTACCTTCAGTACTCTTCTAGGTAGATAGTGGGGATTTTGGCTATTATCCTTAATGGGTAGACAAAGAAACAAAAAGAAAAGGAGCAGATATTCCTTCTTTTCCCTCATGCCTGCCAAAAGCCAAGCAAAATAAAAAAACTCAACTGGTATTTAAAGCCTATTAAAAACAATTTTAAGAAATGAATTTAGAGGTACTGAATGGTTTATCATTGTATGGTTTGCTATTTCTCACAACAAAGCATCCCAAAATTCAATTGCTTAAAAAAACAGTCATTTTTTTACTGTTCATGCATCTGTAGGTTGGCAGGAGGTGGTTGATTCGGGTTGGGCTTGCCTGGATGCTTCTGTTTCAGGCTGAGGCTGTTGGACAGTTTCTTACCATGCAACTGTGGGCTGGGATGGGATGCCTTTGCTCCACATGTTTCTCATCCTTCTTGGACCAGTCGTTTACACAAGAAATGTCCTTCTCATTGTGATGAATATGACCCAAGACAGAAAGCAGAAACCCACAGAACTCTTAAGGTCCAGGATTAGGTCTGGCTCACACACTGTCACTTTCATTTTAATTTATGGGACAAAGCTGGTTACTCAGCTAAGCTTAAAGCCAAGGGACAGGGAAATATACCTCTACTCTTCCTGGCGAAACTGAAGAGTCATATTACAAAAGGTGTGAATATGAGAAGGGGTGAAGAATTGGGCTAATAATGAAACCACCATCACCACCACCACCACCATCATCATCATCATGGATCACAACTGTATAAGAATTGAGTAGGTTCTGAGTGTATATGTTCTGTTTGAGAGATGGTTACTTTTAGTTAAACCCAATGTTTATAATAGAATGAGGATAAAAAATCAAATCCTCTGTTCCTGGGCTTTGATTTTATTTCCTCATGTATAAAACAAAAGGTTTGGACTAATCTCTATGATCTCTATGATCCTTCTAACCCCATTCTATGTTTCTATTATTCTCCCCCCTATCATTTTGCTATAAGTTACAAATGTATAAAAACATAGTCAAATGAAATTTCTGATCTAATGTATATCCTATAACAAATTAATGGAGAAATACTTAGGAAAACTTTCAATATATAAGTTTTAGGAACTCCAAGGATATGCTAAAATTTTAGAAAAATTGACTTGTACCCTTTTTTAAAAAAAAGATTTTATTTATTTATTTGACAGGGAGAGATCACAAGTAGGCAGAGGGGGTGGGGATCAGGCTCCTCACTGAGCAGAGAGCGTGATGCAGGGCTCAATCCCAGGACCCCGAGATCATGACTCAAGCCAAAGGCAGAGGTTTAACCCACTGAGCCACCCAGGTGCCCCTGACTTGTACCCTTTACACACTGATTACAGCTAAGACTTTTAAGTCACCTGTGTCTAATACATATTTAATATCCTCTTTATATAAAGGGAAACATGGGTGGAATATCATTATTATAATGCCTGACAGTTGAAAAAGTTTTCTTTTAACAAATGTGGATAAGACCTTTTAAGCGTTACTTGAAACAGCAGACACTGAGGAAATCCATTTGGGCAACCACAATGTGAGGGTTTTTACATCCTTAAAATCCTTCCTTCTCCCAAACCCTCTCTTTTACAACAAGGACTGCCACTTCTGGGGACTTTTTTATGATGAGTGGGGATATGGAAGCCATGAAAAGGGCAGGAGTTGTGAAGGAAATGATTGGTAGCATGCCATTGCTTCATCAGGCTGTAGTGACAGGAATGGCTGACGATGATGTGACTGCCACCTGCCACTCTCCTTGTTCCAGCTAGGCAGTTCCTTCAATAAAATCTTCTCCTGTAACCTTCTGTCTTCTCTTGATATTTACTTACTTTATTTATAATAGAACATTTCGTTTGGATATTCATAAACGGATATTTTGCTTCTATATTGCCTACTTGTATATTACTGAAATATTTAAGCTTTCAGGGGTTACTGTGCCTTTAAGATTTAACTCAGACTGATTTACACCCATTACATATGTCAGAGGAACACAACATCCTTCCCATTAACTCCCAGGATTCAAGGGTTCTTAATTTTCTCCCAGCCACCCTGGCTCTGTGTCCCTACTGCAGATGATGTGTCTTTCTTTTCTGTAACATTTTGTTCCACTGGCCACACTTTTCCTTCTATTCTTCTCTCCTCCTCTGAGGCTCCACAGACACAAGGCTGGGGGGTAGATAAATTTCGCTAAGATGCTGAGAAAGTGGAGGTGACTGGATTTACATGTAATACTGTAAATAAGGTAACAGTAAGTATTAGAAAGCTCTGTAATTAAAAGTCCTTCAGCTGTGTTCCATGACCAGGCTTTTCTCACAGAGAATCTCCTTCAGCCCGTGGTTATCTTATGAAGCCTCTCTCTCTACTGCACTTTGGCTGCCTCTCAGAAGACAACAAAAGACTCCAAGGCCAGTACATACAGACACTGTCTGTCATCACTACCGTAACCCAAATACCCAAGTGACGTTAGGTGCACATAGATCACAAAGTAATTTATGAAACCAGAGGCTTCTCTTCTAGGACTATTTCAGCAGCACAGAACCTTGAAATGGCAGTGCTCTGTTTGTTTGTTTTGTTTTCCTTAATCTAGGCCAGCTCAGATGCTTTGGTAGGATTGTCTTTAAATATGGACACGGCCAATGCTACTCTACCACCCCTCAGTATTCCCACACCATTGTTCACAGCAGGGGTGCTCCAGTCATTATGCTTTTATTATTATTATGGAAAACACTTTTCTTTGTTATACAGATAAATATGAAACCTCAGACAAAGAAAAAAGAGCATTCCTAGTATATAAAATAAGTCATCATAGTCCAGACATTGAGGCAAGGATGCTGGGAGAATGTTGTAGAAGTAGTCCAATTTGCGCCTACGAGTCCATGGCATGTAGGTGATTGGGGAAGAAGAATCTGGAAATATACATTGGCTTGGGCTGAAGAGAGTTTTGGATGACAGGCCTTTGAACTTTCCTTTGAATGATCCCCATCACTTACAAAACAAATGAGCACCCAAACCAATGATGGTTTTTGAGTAGAAACTTTTTCATCTTTACAATTTTGCTTTAGAGAGATATTTCATGAACAGGATGGAGTCAGCTAGGGTGGTCAAATGAAGACAGAAAAATCCATAAGAAGACTATTGCAGGAATTTCTTTGTATGCATTGTGTGTATATAATAGATACCGAATTGAAGCAATTTCTTTTAATACCTCGGTTATTTGCTGGGCCTCTATAAAGGACTGGGAGCCAGTTTGATTTTATTGTTTTGGTGAATTGAGTAATATCATGTGGGTTGAGAAAGTTACTGCCATAACTTTTTTGTGATAACTCTCAAAGAAACCATGAGAATTTAGGAATTGGAAAGATCTTGTCCACTAATATTTAGTAATAAAAATACTTTGATATTTTCTACAGAGTACTAAATTTGTGGGTTTTTTTAAAAAGATTCTATTTATTTGACAGACAAGGATCACAAGTAGGCAGAGAGGCAGGCAGAGAGAGGGGGAAGCAGGCTCCCTGCTGAGCAGAGAGCGGTGTGGGGCTTGATCCCAGGGTCCTGGGATCATGACCTGAGCTGAAGGCAGAGGCTTAACCCACTGAGCCACGCAGGTGCCCCAGAATACTAGATTTGACTTCAACAAAACTAGTACAAAAGGGCATATTTGCAAGGGTTTGTATGGCAGTTACAGAGCGGCTGTCAGAGCCCCTCAACGTAGCCACAGCCAAGATAAAGATCAGAGACAATTTTCCAATACAACCATCTCCCAACAAATGTCACAATCCTGAGTGTTGTGAATGGTGAAGTTGTCTTCGAGAGGAATGGAATCCCCTCAATTCAGTATGTCACTTCCTCCATCCAGAAGTCAACCTCCAAGTCCACATACTGTGTGTGTGTGTGTGTGTGGTCTAAAGTTTGGGGAGAAGGGAAAAGGCATAAGAGTATAGAAAGCTTTCATTTTTTACCTCTCGATTTTTTTGTATTATTTCCATTTCTTCATACGCACAAACTGATTTTATGATGAACATACTATCAAAACAAATAAGCAAAATATCATCCATTGCACAAAATTATTCCTACTGCTTGACAGTTATTTGACCAAGGCTTCTAAAATTAAGTTGAGAACATGAAAAGCAGAGCAGCTGTTTCAGGCTTTGGCTTTGATACTGTGGGACTGCTTGGAAGTGGAGTGGAAGTGAGTAGCCGCTGAGGGAAACTGTATCTAATACAACATTTGGAGCTTCAGTCTATAGTTTTTGGCCTATTTCACCTCTCTCAAGAGACCACCTGCTAGGGTAAATCAACTTTAGTAATTTAATTCAATTAGGGTGAAGTCCGAGTTAGAGCTGCCTTGTACCAAATTCTGCTTCAGCTTCAGGATATTGTATCTACATTTTCAGTTCTGGCCTACACACTGAACCCTAGAAAAGAGAAAAGAGAGAAAGGTACTTGTATTAGGTGTGAGGGAATGTACTATGTACTATGTACTTATTTTTATCCAAGCCCTGTGATTAAGGCTTGGATAAAAGTTAATACTTAAGTTAATACTTAAGTTAATAAATTAGTACCCATTGATATCCATGGGTAGATAAGGAAACAAGTTCAGAGAAGTTGGGTATTTCACCAAAAATCACACAGTAAGTGACAGAATCATCTCTTCTCTTAGAATCTTTTTTTATCTTTAAAGTCACGCTTTCCCCTGCACAACCTGTTCCTCATTGGTTAACATATAATCCATTGTGATTTATCTGAAGTAACTGAGTACTATAGTCCAGAAAAGCAGAGCCATGATGGTGGGCATTATAACCATACTCTCCCTCTGCTGCCAGAGCTCAGCTTGCCAAAATTATTCATGGAGGCTGGACATTCTGGTGAAGAAGCAGTTACCAAATGTGTGTGTATGTGGGGGGGTATTATTTATCTATTTTTTAATGAATTGGTACAATTTCTCAGTCTGAGCAGAAAGTAAGCATCCTGCCAGAGAAACAGTTAGGAAAGACTTATGAAAACAAGTTCTTAGTGCCTTCAAAATTGTCTGATGCAATTTTGGTCGGCAGCCCAGGGAGGATGCTGTTTTTCTGTGGAGTTTTTATTATGGTTGCTGTGCAAATAACCATTTGCCTACCTCTCTGACTTTACATGCTCACTGTCCTTTGGGTTCAGAAATAAATTCTAGGCTGCATTAATTTTATTTCTTTTTAAGATCTTATTTATTTGAGAGAGAGACAGAGAGATCGCGAGCAGGGGGTTGGGGAGGGGCAGAGAAGAGGGAGAAGCAGACTCCCTACTGAGCAGGGCGCCCTACAAGTGTCCCTGACATGGGGGGCAGTACTAATCCCAGGACCTTGAGATCATGACCTGAGCCAAAGTCAGACCCTTAACTGACTGAGCCACCTAAATGTCCCTCTAGGCTGCATGTAAAGAGAGAGAATAACTACCAGAAAAGCTCCATATGAATTAATATAATTAAGCATGTTCTAAGAGCCAAAGTGGGCTATTGATTTGGTCAATTGCAACTGGAAGACAAATCGGTGCAGTGGATAGAGCAGCCGTCCAGATCTCATGCTTCACAAGAATGTGCTTTCCTTCTGATTATCTGCCTTCGGCTCGCGCAGCCCTCACTTCCCGAATGACTGACTTTTTCCAAAATGGCCAGGTCTTCACTGCCAGGGCAGAGATTTGTGCCAATCACTGTATCTCAAGAATTGAGATGAAAGTGCTTTCCCCCTAAATTACTTGAAAAATTGCCTCAATTACCTTTTTCATTTTTGCTCGATGAGGCCTGGCCTTTAGTTGAGAGGGTCTAGCCCAACTTGGCCATTACTGAGTGAGTCCTGCGGGGCCATTCCTAAAATGTCATGTGGAGTCATTGCAGCCCACTTTAACTGGGATATTATCACTTTGAGCTTTTGTAGTTTCTTCCCTTTGGGAAGCCCAAGCCTCTTGTCAAATTTTGAAAGTATTGAATGTATGCAAAAAGGAAAATGAAGAGAATGATGAAAAAGTTAGGTGCCCCATATTTATAAACATGAATATGCTTAATTCAGATATGTTTTTCATGTTACACTTTCTATAAAAAGGGTTCTCATCCTCTTAAATAAGAGGGTTCCTGTCTAAGAAAAGGCTAAACTTCAGTAAGATCCTATTGAAACTATTGTAATTGATCCAATTTTTATATATGCAAATTTCTAAAGATTTGACACAGTGACTCTATTGTATATTAAGTGCCCACTGTATGACACATGCTTTACTTACCTTTTTTCAATGAATTCTGAAAGACATCTTATTATCAGGCATTTCCCCTCACCTTTTTATAGATTGCCCAGCTCTAGCCCATAATCTCTATTGGAGCAGAGATGGTGGCCAATTTATTCACTGCTGTATTCCCAGGAACAAACACAAGTCTTGCTTAGGTACTTAATGAGTATTTGGTGAATTAACACTAACCCTCAGTAGATGTTTGTTAACAGTTTTGAACTGAACTACTTGATGAAACTGAGGATCAGCAAAGTTAAATGACATACCCAAGGTCTCAAAATCATTAAATAATGGGCCAAAATTAAAATTAATCCTGCCCCCCTTGTTTAAGAACAATTTAGACCAGAACTGTCAAGAACCCTTCCTATAGACCATTTCATTTGCTTCTCTCAGCACCTCTGTGAGTGGGTATCATTCCTGATGGATTACTAAACCTGTTTGATCTTTCTGGGACATGCTTCCTCCCAATTTACAAGTCTGGTTCTTCTAGAAGTGAAGCAGGAACGTTCCCCCTGTCAGGCAGAAATGGCAACTTGCAGAATCATGGGAGGAGTGACTGAGAGATTTCTGAGAGACATTATCTTCTGTGCCCGAGGGATGGGTGGCCCTCATGTTCCCTTTTCTCTGCCTCAGGCAGATGAAATCGTGTAACAGCCCTGAGTACTCAGAGAACTAGTCCAAGGTAGAACTAAGGCCTTTTCTGGGATTAGCTAGTCTCCGGAAACAAAATGTGAAGGAAGGAAACAAAGTGTTCTTAAATCCGAGTGAAACCAGAGTGAAACCAGAGCCGAGCTATGCATTTGTTTAGGAATTTGATTAACAAGATGAGAAGAGACTAGCCAGGAAGGAAGCCAACAAATAACGAAAAGGTACAGGGATTTTGGTTTATGACAAAATTTGTCACATATCCACAAATCTCTCAACATGCAGATTCCAGGCTAGGAGAATGATCAATTATGTGAAGGAATGTGCAAGATTAGGGAGGGGCTACAAATTGTTAGTCAGTGGAGTTTTCAAATATAATGTAGGTCTTTCTGTGATTTTCAAATTTAGGCCTTAAATTATCCAAGTAAATATGCGTAACTGTTAATGTTTAACTCTTCTAATTAATTCCTTTTTATTTAAAAATGTGTAATTGATGAGAAATAGAGCTTCCTTACTACAACAGTTGGTCTTTTGATGGCTGGACCAAAGGCCAAAGGACCCTTGTCTTAGTATGGAATCTTCCCTTGCTTATTTACTTACTGAGTCGTTTTGGAAGGTCCTTTTAGTCTTCGAACCTCAGCTCCTGCTCACCATAGTAGTGTAGCACCGTGGAGGCCATTTCCTTGGATTCTTAACTTGCCTGGAAGCACTAACTACCTGTCTCACTTGGCATGATTCTTAGCTACTCCGTACCTCAGTTTCCCTGTCTCTAAAATGAAAAGAATACTAGCATCTACCTCACTGTTTATCTGTAAGAATGTCATGATCCTCACAACACATAAAGCATGAAACAGGGCATGGTACAATAAATGTGTCGCAGTTGGGGGATGGAAACTAACACAGCTCTATCCCACACTGTGGGGATCAACTGAAAACTTTGTGTATGTAATGTGCATACATGCCTAGTAAATGAGAAGCAGTCATTATCATGTAATTTTTCCTTTTTTGTCTGCTTGCCCATTTTCCTCAAATTGTTTGGCGAATGCCCAGTTCTCCTTAAAGAAATAGGGCCCTGATATCATGATTTCTGTATGGATTTTTTTTTTATTCTTTAATATCACTCAACAATATTTATAATAGTTGGCTGTTTTCAAAGCTCTTTTAAAGACACCTCAGTCACTCCATGAAGCAAATCCTGAATGGTACATGTTGTTGTAATTCTTCCCTCATAGATGAAGGAATTAGGACTCACGGAAGTCATTTAGTCAGTATTCCTCAGAGGCATGGGTCGTAAGAGGCAGATCTATGTTATGAACCTAGATCTTTCCATTCCAGGGTCCATGTTCTCCCCACGACACCAGGCTGCCTCCCGTGTTTCCTGACCTGTCACTCAGATTCATTCCGGGGCTTCCTTGCCCCCCCGCCCCAACTCCATTTCCCTCTAGCTCTGGCCGACCCTGGTGCTCACTTCCCACAGGTTCTGTTGCATTGACATGGGGATGGCCCAGTGAAGGCTGAGGACTCAGAATAGCAGCTGGAGCCAGCCTCTTTTTATAACTCCCACTTAGCTGAATTATAACAATAATTGTGCCCCATCTATGCTGTGTGAGGTTGCCCTCCAAGGGCAGGAGGCCAGCAGCTAATCAGCTGTCCTTTGCCTCTCAGAGATATTTGAGCACCATGCCTTAGCAGTTCAGAGCTGGCCTGTGCCCAGATCCTCGGTGTCTGCCTGCATCTCTCTATTCCGGTCCAGGCAGGCTCAGCTCAGCTGAGGTGAGGGTCACAAGGCACCACGCGCTCTCAAATCACTCCACAGTAATACTCTTTATAGATCCTATTATTGTCAGTAGAAAACAATTTTGAGGCCTGTATGTGATTAGGGCAGATGGCCAGCTGGAGGCATTTGAAGAAAATATCTTTTTACATTTCCTTTTATTGAATTTGGAGAATTCGTGGTTTAATGCAGAGTTTTGTACTGCATGTCAATACAGCAAAACTTAGAAGAAAATCTTTTAAAACTACAGATGGATCTTGGGAAAGCTTTGATTAAATAGTTGTTAGCGAGTCACATTTCCCTGCACTTATCATAGTCCTTTCTCTAACGACAGTAATTCTCACCTTTGGTTTCATTATTTTATGAAGGAAGACAGAAGGGAAAATGAAATGCAATTTAATGAGTGTTTTATACATCCAATATGCTAAAAGAAAGACCTAGAAGACACAAAATAAACAAGCACACTGCCAAGTTTTTTAGGCATGAGATTTTTTTAAATTGAAAATCACTGGTTATGGGATTAATAAATGGGTTTTCTGATTAAAATGTAATCAACCTTCAACATTATTTCCTCTTTATCCTGAAGACACTCATGCATGCTGTGCTCATAGGCAACCAATCAGGAAATTCCTGGGGATAGGATTTCTCTCTTCCTGTTCTTACAGTGAAAGGATATCTAATAGTGTATGGTGATAGCGCTTTGATTGTGTTTAGGATTATAAGCCTTCTCCCTTCTAGAAACTCAACTGCACACCTCTAGAGGGCAGAGACTGTGAGTTCAGTGTCTTCAGTGTTACTCATGCTTTGAATGGAGCAGGCTTGTGTTTCAGGCGTGGAGCCAGGGGAAAGCAGAGGGTTTTTACATGCCCAAATGCTTTAATACACAAGCTATGTGGCTCATATTCAAACACAGCTACTTGGTCCTTTAATTTGTGGGATGAGTACTACGCTAGGGTTTGAAATGGAAAAATGAAAAAAAAAAACCATAAAGAAAGAAGGGTATATTTTTTCACATGTTCCGCAGAGGCAATTGATCTAAATGATATTTCTTCCCATCTGTGGTGGACATAGCAAAGTATTTACCAAGATATGTTCCCTCTCTCTTTTTTTTTAAAAGATCTTATTTGCTTATTTGACAGAGAGAGAGATCACAAGTAGGCAGAGCAACAGGCAGGGCAGGGGGAAGCAGGCTCCCTGCTGAGCAGAGAGCCTAATGTGGGGCTCGATCCCAGGACCCTGAGATCATGACCTGAGCCAAAGGCAGAGGCTTAATGCACTGAGCCACCCAGGAGCCCCTGTTTCCTCTCTTTCCCAGAACTCAGCTAGAACTCATTTTCCAGTTGCCCTTCCAGTTTGGTATAGCCAAATGCCTGACTTCGAGTGAATGGAATACGAACAGAAGCGATCTTTGTCATATCGAGGCCTGGCATAACAGTCTCCCACACATGTTCCTCCGTACTTTTCCCATTTTTTGCAGACTTTAAACAACATGTATCAGTCATGACAAAGTCATTACCAGTCTGGTGCCTTGAATGGCAGAGGGGAGCAGATGGCTCCCACCGGCTGGAATCACCCTGAGCCATTTTGACCTACCACATCAATGAGAAATTTCTTTTTCTTGGAGGCGTTCCCTGTCGGCCCTATTTGTTACCACAGCCTCACACACCCTCACTAGTTCACCTGCAACTGCTGAGTTGGGATTAATATTACTTTTAGGTTAAAAATATCACTTGAGTGATATTCTCAGCAGCATTGGTAGGGCACACACCCACAGAGACAGAAGAGACAGTCCTGATGTGATATTAAAGGTTCTACCTCTACTGCAGCATTTCTCACAGTGCTATTCAGTAGAGGTCCAAAACAAGCTGAGTGGGCCATAGAGGCTGCCGAAGACCCACTGTCAAATTAACGATGATGGATAAAAAGGCAATACTCAAGACTGCAGCAGGAAAAGCAAGAGGGCTCTCAGACGAATAGAGGAGCCATTTGGGATTCTACTGTGGAGTGGGAGAGGACTGGGGGGAGCTCAGAGCACCAATGATATCCCTGTGTATGTGTGGGTGTATGAGTGTATGTATGGGGATGCCCAAAACCATAGATTCCTTTTCCACCTTTTCTTACAGCTGCTTTTGTTAGCAGCTCTCTTGTTAGCTTTCCCTCAAGCAGGTGTACCCAAGGGAAGCAAGGGTGGCATATTAATTCCATCCAGTAAAAGCAGAAGGTGGGTCTCAAGAGAGTGTGTGGAATCAATTTTTTGTTGTTGTTGTTGTTGTTGTTGTTATAGAGGATATGGAACTTACATCAATTAGGAGTTATTTAGCGCATTTGCTTGTATTTTTTTAAAAAATGCCTCAAGTTTTCTGCTTTCTAACCTTGTGCTTTTTAATCTAGAGAATTATAGTTTTCATCTGAGGCCAAAAATAATGATTCACTTTCAAGACTAGGTTTTTATTTGGCTAGCCATGAGATCTAGAGGCAATTTGAGATTTTCATTTTTATCACTCTACATAAAAATCTGATTAGCAAGTACTTTTCAGTGATCTCATTGTCTTTCAGAATCACCTCTGCTTTCTTATATTTTAAATCATGCTCTAATTTTTAAAGGAGTCTGCCTGTTTTGGGGTCTCTTTAAAGCTCTCTGCTGGTCTACTGATAGGAGTTCATAGGAAAACAATTTTTTTTTCTTTCCTTCTGACTGACAAAAGAAAAGAGTGAGCCTTTTCTCATGTGTGCACATGTGTCCATCCTACGATTTATTGTTGAATTCAAAACTCACAAACAAGTCCCAGAGAGTAGCTTTTCATTTTCTTTTCTTCTTTTCTTTTTTCTCTCTCCTTTTTTTTTTTTTTTTTGTTAGTTTGAGCCAAATCTTTAAAAGTAATTAAATATCTGTTAAATCTGGCAGCACTGTGCTCACATTTCTGCAGGCAATAAGTAATTGGCTAGCCCTGGGTAGAGGCTGCTTCCATCAGTTGGCTGGTGGGCTTCTTTGTCAGAATGCCTCCCACTTGCTCACTGTAGATACATACATATGTTACATAGGTTGCTTCACTTATGTATGATATTTTGTGGGTCTGTGTACAGATTTGGGTTTGCAACTTTGCGTTTAATTGTTAAGCTGTGGTTCTGTGTTTGTATTCCTAAATCTGTATAATTGAGAAATCAGTTAGTCTAAGTCTGTTTATCTGAAGGAGGTTTTAACCTAGTATCCATAGATGTTAGGTGGTTTAGGATCAGAAAAGAAACCTCTATGGCATTTTAACTTATGAAAGTGCATGTCAAAATTAAAACTGAAATATTAGCAGTGTATTAAAATATCAAGAAATACTTAGTCAAGTATTGCAAGAAACATTAATATGAAAAATATATCACTGTAATTTATTATATTAACAGATCAGAAATAAAACATAAACATCATCATTTCAATAGAATATAACAAAATTATATATTCATGATTTCAAAAAACAGAAACCCTCTTCTCATATTAGTATTGAAGGAAATTTCTTTAATTTCATAAAAAACATCTACCAGAAATCCAGAACTGATAACACAATTAATGGTGAAATATTAGGTCTGTTCCTCTCAGGTTCAAAAGTAAGATAATGAAGCCTATGGTCATTGTTGGTATTCCAGGTTGTGTGAAAAGTTCTAGCTAATACAATAAAATGAGGGGGGAAATGAATGTGTAGAAATACTGGCAAGAAGGAGAAAAAACTAGTTGAATAGGGTGTGCAATCTACCTAGAAAAATAGAGAAATCAATTAGTAACATCGTAATAGTATGTTTAACAAGGTGGTCAGATACATAAATGGACACTGAGTTCATCAGTCATGCCTGTGTAACATGTAATGACACTTGGATCAAAACCCTTGAACAACTTGAACAATGAGTTTCAGAGAATTTGTGGACTGGGGAGCACATTGACATGCTAGGAGGCTGGGATATCCAGACAGGGCATGGAAACTCTGCATCTCATATCCCCCATACCTTGCCTTATGCATCTCTTCTATTTGGCTGTTCCTGGAGTGTATCCCTCAGGGTAAAGATGTAATAGAAGCATACTGCCTTTCTGGTTTTTATAAGTCATTCCAGCAAATTATTGAACCTAAAGGTGAGAAATGGGGGAATGTGTGAACCCCTGAATTTGTCTTCAATTGGGTGGAAGTGTGAGTAGCCTGGGGATCCCATTTGCAGCTGATATCTGAAGCAGGGACAGTCTTGTGGGACTGCGCTCTTGATCTGTGCTATGTGTGCTGATCTAGTTAGTGTCAGAATTGAAATGGATTGGAGGACACCCGGTTGGTTTCAGAGAATTGGAGAATTGGTTGTTTTTGGAAAGACATAGTGATGGCTAACAAAAAATAGTAAAAAAATGTCTTCAGAGAAAAAAAAAAGTTTCATTGGCATGTGTGAAAAATTGAGCAAAATTATCAGCATGCAAAAATTAAAAATTGGTAGTCAAAACAGCCACCACCAAGACAGCTACCTCAGAATGTCACAGTCAAAATATTATGTGTTCATATTTACAGTCATTACACAGTATTTTTCAAGTGTTATTGAGGTGCACAGAGCATAGCACTATTTTGATTTTTGAGGGATGTGGTCCCAGAAAGTTATTTATTGCATAACATGAACCCTATCCCACATAAAAGATTCTTGACATATGAAGAAATACATCAGAACTTGTTTGCATATGTGGGCAAGAAGGATAAAATATAAAGAAGAAAAGGAATCCTTGGAATGAGGAGACTCTAATTACAAATTAAAATGCTATGGTATTCTGTAAAAATTGTCTGGAACAAACAGAAAGAATATATGTATATGCATATATCCGTCTATTCCCACAAGTGTACATACACACATAGCAAAGACTATGCAGGGACTCCCAGGAGCCTGGCTGTGGCAGAGGGAGTAGGAAGGGTGGGAAACGGTGCCAGCAGGAATCGGGTAGGTGGGAGAGACACATATGCCCCTTTTGTGTATCCTTCTGTATTATTTGAATTACCTTAAAATTAAATAAAATAGAGAAAAATTAAACCTTATTGTTATTCACATTTTACAAATAAGGAAACTGGAGTTCTGAGTAGTTTAGCACTTATTTGCAGAGCTGACTTAGATCTTCTTCCCAAGGCCCTGCTGTACCCCACTTTCAGGCATCAAAACTATAAATCACTCCTATTGAATTGAAGGTCTGTACCATCCAGGTAGGCACATAACATTTTTAGATAACAAACAGAAATGTAAGTTCTACGTCAGGAGGAGAGTGGATTCATGAAATGCTTCTCTTAATCTGATGAGGAGAAAATGAAACCAGATCATCACATGTACCTGTAGAATACTTACTATTCTTGATAAATTGTCTGGCTTTCGTTCCAGTGCATGCAGTCAGGAAGAGAGAGAGCTGGTAGTTTTCACATAGCATTTTGCAAGTCTGTCACTTTTTTAGGGGTGGGAGGGTGGGTTCTCACTTATCTTTTCTAGGGACAAGTGATGGGTGTACACCCTACCCTTGAACTTGTTTTTCCTGTTTCCATAAAATGGAATAGAGTACCAGGTGCCAAAGTCTTTGTGTCTGATATTTCTATTTTTTGATGATGGATATTGAGTAAAAGCAAAAGTAGCTGCATTAATTATGCCATGCAGCAGGTGAACCAAAAAAATGTGTAGGTGGCACATTTCCTTCCCTAGGGTATTTTATGACAGCAATAAACCTGTAAAAGGACTGATATGCAATGGAAACACTGACACAGCTTTCAGAATGGCGATGCAAATGACACCACTATGATTATAACTCTATGACATGTTTTCTTCTCATTTGATTTAAAGGATTCAATTAAAAAAAAGTTAACTTTCCTGTCTTTACTTGGAGTGCTAGGGAAATTCCCAACAGGGTTTGAAATTCAGAAATAAATGGACTGCCATTATCATTAGCAATTAAGGACAACAAAAACAAAATCCCCTGCCATAGTTATCTACTTCCATTGCCAGAAGCAAATATAAGTAGAAGAACCTGACTTAAGCCTTTTACCCAAATTGACATGTCCTGCTTTCTCTAGTTGCCTCCTAGCCCCTGGAGCCCTTTGCTTCCATAACTGTTCACTGCTCCCCTTCCAACATGCCCCAGTGCCTTCTAAGAGGCACAAGTCTATGGCAATTTGTTTGCCAGGAAAAAAAAAAAAAGTCTGTTCTCCTTCAGAGCTTTGCAATGAGCTTTCCACAAAGTGACCAATATTACTTCTTAAACCCCAAAAGCTTTCTGATTCAATGGGCTTCCACCTCTATTCTTATTTGTACTGTTTTTTTCATTTTATCTTGTTTTATTTTTCAGTGTTCCAAAATTCATTGCTTATGCACCACACCCAGTGCTCCATGTCATACATACCCACCACCAGGCTCACCCAATCCCCCAACATTTTCCCTTCCCAAACCCTCAGTTTATTTCTCAGAGTCCACAGTCTCTCATGGTTTGTCTCCCCCTCTGATTCCCCCCAACTCACTTCTCTCCATCTCCCCATGTCCTCCGTGTTATTCCTTATGCTCCACAAGTAAGTGAAACCATATGATAATTGACTCTCTGCTTGACTTACTTCACTCAGCATAATCTCCACTTTTGTTCTTCACTATCAATGCAGTGTGAGCACCCATTGCCTTCATCCATTCTGGGCACTACAGAATGAGGACAAGCCTTCCCATCCTAAAGAAGCAACTGAGAGCACTTGCCAACTAAGCTGTACACATTGCTGTTGGCTATTTTATGTTAGTCTTACTTTCTCGTTAATATTTGGGAGACAAATGTCTTTAAGGATGACAGCTAAATGGAAAAGAAAAGTGAGGAAGGAGAAGAACTATTCTGTAAAATGTGAAATGGAAAAGAAAGCTTTATTTCTATAATGAAGAAACACAGAAGCTAGGGTAAAAATGTGTGACAAGAGCGCTGAAGAACAATTTTTTCATGACTAAATTTTCTATTAGATCCTCCTTTTGACAAAAAGAAATGCAAATTGTTCAGGCTTCTGTATCCTTTCCCATAATCCCCCCGACCCCGTGGAGCCCCTTCTGGAAGCAGGGATGCTGCTGACACACAGGGAAGGGTGACCTGAGTTCAGTAGGGCAGAGAGGGTAGAAGGAAGAGTTACACTGATAGGTATTTATGGGGTAGAATGGCCAGAAGTTTCTAATGATCACATGAGAGGGGAATCTAGAAGGGAAACAAAAGAGTCAGCAATAAGGTCTTTATTTCTGGTTTGGGCAAAGACTTGGATTGGCAGAAAAATTCCCTGTGATACTGACATAAGAACCCCAGGAAGGAGTAGAATGAAGCTGAAAGAAAGAGACTATTTCACTTTATTTTTTTTTAAAGATTTTATATATTTATTTGACAGAGAGAGATCACAATTAGGCAGAGAAGCAGGCAGAGAGAGAGGGGGAAGCAGGCTCCCTGCTGAGCAGAGAGCCCAAGTCGGGGCTTGATCCCAGGATCCTGAGATCATGACCTGAGGTGAAGGCAGAGGCTTAACCCACTGAGCCACCCAGACACCTGAGACTATTTCATTTTAGAGAAATACACATTTGTGTTATGTAAGGGTACATTGATCAAGCTTCCAAATGTAAGGGTAAGATGATCAAACTTACTTTGTTTAGCAAAGAGAAGGGAGGTGAAAGTCCTCCCATGCTGTCCTCCTCAGGGTGTCTCCGTGAAAGTATAGGGGTCCTCATCACATGTCTGACCTTGTACTCATCAAGCAAGGTCATGAAACTTCTGACTTTGGAACTGTAAAAACAACCTCAGGGAGGAATTTGAAAGTCCCTCAGAAGAGATACATGAGATAATCATACACAAATGTGTGTCCTCTGATCACTAATGGAGCTAAGAAAAGTTTTTATTGTTTTTCCTCTATTACTTTTATGAACTAATTTAAGCAAAATTCTCTCCAGACTTTGTAGAGAAGTTCCTGCTATCTTCACAGGTATGTAATCTGATCATACTCAATTTCAAATGGCTTTCTCTCCTCTATTGGTACGGAGGGGGCTTGCACTGGTAGGATTATTTTATTTCCCCAACAGTAAGCCATGGAATATATAAGTGGATTTGCATGATTGGCTTATTAAACTGGAAAGAAAAGGAAAGTAGAATTAGATTTCTGAGGACAGGATTAGGCCACAATAACATGCTCACAGAAGAGACTTAGAAGAGTCCATAGAGGGGGAAGAGGAAGTAAGAAGGCCATAAACCTGCTTATTGTGCTTCCCCACGCCTAGATATATGACAGTGTTTGTTGAATGAATAAGTGAATATTGCTATTATCTTCCTTGGCCTGAAGTGAGGAGAAGAGATACTGATCTGAAGTAGAGGAATCTCTCACTATGACTTGGTTGGACTCTTGCTTCATATCTCAAGCTGTCACCTTTCCCCATTAGCCAAGGCCTTCTCTGCCTCATCTCTGTCACACAGTCATAGAGAAGATGACCCCAATAGGATGGGAACTCCATCATCTGCTAATCAGCTTTTTCTTTCTCCACATAGACTGATTTGGTGGAGATGCATTCTACCTGCGTTGTTCTATCCCTCAGTCCAATTTATCTTCATCCAATCCACTGCATATTTTCTAACTTTCTCCATGAATAACAGTCTTAATATTTTGTATTTTGAAAGTATTTATTTCAAAAAAGATACATAAAACATATGTCTGTATATATGAACAGTAAAAAAATATCCATGTAGCCACCATGTAGTTTAGCAAATAGAACATTCCCAACTCCAGACTCTGTTGAAGCCTGTTGCCTTTCCCTCATCCTGGTATCTTCCTCCCTTTGTCAGAGGGATTCAGTATTAAGAGCTATGTGTTTATAATTCCTTTACTTTCATTATAGCTTTATGTGTACGATATAACAAATATATGATTCAATTCTACATTATTGGAAATTTATAAAATGTTACTTTCTATTTGACTTCACACACTCAACATTACATTTTTTAAATATTTTTTTAAGCTTTTTTTATTTAAACATATAATGTAACCCCATCACCCTCTCCCAACCCCTCTCCCCCCCACCCCCCTCAGTTTGTCTTATGACATTAAGGGTCTCTTTTGGGTTGTCTCCCTCCCGATCCCATCTTCTTTCATTTTTTCTTTTCCTACCACCTTAACCCACACCCCCGTTGCATCTCCACTTCCTCATATCAGGGAGATCATGTGATAGTTGTCTTTCTCCAGTTGACTTATTTTGCTAAGCATAATACGCTCTAGTTCCATCCATGTGGTCACAAATGGTAAGATTTCATTTCTTTTGATGGCTGCATAGTATTCCATTGTATATATATACCACCTCTTCTTTATCCATTCATCTGTTGATGGACATCTAGGTTCTTTCCATAACTTGGCTATTGTGGACATTGCTGCTATAAACATTCGGGTACACATGCCCCTTTGGATCACTACGTTTGTATCTTTAGGGTAAAGACCCAGTAGTGCAATTGCTGGGTCATAAGGTAGCTCTATTTTCAATTTTTTGAGGAACCTCCATGCTGTTTTCCAGAGTGGTTGCACCAGCTTGCATTCCCACCAACAGTGTAGGAGGGTTCCCCTTTCTCCACATCCTCGCCAGCATCTGTCATTTCCTAACTTGTTCATTTTAGCCATTCTGACCGGTGTGAGGTGGTATCTCATTGTGGTTTTGATTTGTATTTCCCTGATGCTGAGTGATGTGGAGCACTTTTTCGTGTGTCTGTTGGCCATCTGGATGTCTTCTTTGCAGAAATGTCTGTTCATGTCCTCTGCCCATTTCTTGATTGGATT
>RCUC01173225.1:0-11851 GCA_003697995.1 Taxidea taxus jeffersonii
CTCACTCCTACCTTCCCATCCTCCTTTTCTCCCCTCCTTTTCTCCCTACTCCCTCCCTGCCTCACCCATCCCACTCCCTCCTTCCCTTCCCTTCCTCCTCTCCTTCCTACCATCTTTTTCCTCCTTACCCTTCCTCTACTCCCTCCCTCCCTCATGCCTTCCTTCATTTAGCAGAATATCTGGGGTCCCTGATCTGTACTGAGCACTGGGGCTTCATCAGTGAGCACCCCCCCAACCCACGTGGTCATGTCCACTGTGGGAGGTGACGGGGGCAGTCCTCGGGACTAGCAGTGGTGAAGAGCACCAGGAATCTGCTCCTGAAAACGGAGGCCAGTGGCACAAAGAAAAGAAAGGAGAGACCCATGCTTAGCACTTTCTCTAGAAAAATCTGGTCCTGAAAAGTGATGAAAAGTAAGTCTATCCTAGACTTCATACAATGGGAGTGCTAATGGCCCAAACGCCCTGATTCCTAGAAGCGATAAAGAGTAAATCAGCAAATGTTGACTGGGGATTTGTGACACAGCTTTTCTGACCAAAGGGCAGCATTTCAGCCGACATCTCCAGGGCCTCTGAGTTTTCCCAAGGGTCTCTGTGATCCTCTGACTTTTCCATCGACCTCCTTGGGAAGCTCTGACCCGTCATCTTCCTTGTCTACTGCCTTTTCTGCAACCCTTCTGTGGTCTCCCCTCCCCCACCAGGGCCACCCTCACCAGGATTCCCCATGCCCCTTGGCTGGGTGCCCACATCCCACACTGGGCTCCATGAGCCCCATGTTTTGTGTAAGCCCTGTGCACTCCCTCTAGGGTCATCTGGCTTTTCAGTTGAGGCGGCCTGCATCTTCCTGCACTGGGTCTCCTCTGATGAGTCTGTGAAGCCAGCCTGCACCCACGTCACAGGCATGGAAGCAGGAGTCCAGGAGGGCTAGAGGACCCGCTCCCAGTCCCAGCGTGTGGGGCGTGGGCCGAGAGTGATGCCTGAGCAGAGGAGGAGTTGGGCCCAGGGAGCATGATGGAGGACATGGCACAGTGAGCCGGCAGGAGGAAAGTGAGCATCTTATGGGCCTGGTGCTCAGGCCTGCTGGGAGACAACGTCCCACCCACCCTGGATCTGTCCCCAAGGCTGGAGGTCGTTGGGTATCCAGGCTCCCAGGCTACAGGCTGGCAGTGACTGGCAGGGGAGGGGCATGGCTGGTATAGGAGAGAGCCCTCAGGTAGAGAGGAGGGGCAGGCGCTCCCCTAACAGCAGGTGCACTGGGGCGGACTGAGGGGGCATCAGCAGACAGCAGTGTCTGCACCTGTCCACACAGGCCCCCTTCTGATACTCAGAACAAGCTTGTCTGGATGGCCTGTGTCCCCAAACTCAAAGTCTGACCCAGGACCTCCCCTCAAGCTCCTACTCCCAATCCTTGGTGCTCAGCTCAAGTGCAAGAAATGGCCAATAGCTTAGGTTGTATTGGGTGCACAGAGATTTTCTGGCCCATGCTGTAACATTGCTAGCATTTTAAAGATTGCAGGGTTTTGATTCAAAAATGGTAGTATGCCAGGGACCCCAGACATCTTTCTGGAAACCTGCCTCTGTGGCTTGCAGCCCTCCCATCCCACCAGCTCTGCTCAGAACCGTTCCAGACCACAGACCCACAGTCTTGGGTCCTCAGACGGCCCAGGCAGTACGCCTTAAAAAGGGATCAAGGTGGGGCAAAAGGACATACTGCGGATTCCAGCAAATCCCCCTTCCAGAAAGTGAAGGTACTGTTGGACGAGCTCTCTGAAAACGGCCAGGTCAGGATTCCAGGAAGACATCAGAGGCTCAGGAGTAACTGAGGGGCATCTGAAGGTCAGGTAGGGACAGTGGGAATCTCAGGTGGTTTTGCCTAGGGGGAGCTCCCGTCCCCCTAAACCCTCAGTGTGATGGCTCTACTGGGGGAAGGGGGAGGGACCATGCCTGGAGGAACCGTGGCTCCCCTGTCAGAGGTGGCCAACTGATCTCTGCACAGGTGGGGGAACCCGGCCACACCCCGAAGAATTTCTGGAAACATTAGCCATCTCAGTGGCAGCTGACCTGGGAGGTCAACCTTCCAGCTGCCTGAGGTGGGATCGAGCCACAGACCAGCCACGCTAGCCAGAAATGGAAGGACAACCAGTTCTTCATTCCAAGTTCCTGAGTTACCAGTTTGTTCCTATGGTTAGTATACTTAGTATACTTGGCAAGATCTTGAAAATGTTCTCCTCGTGTTCTCTGCTGGAGAGGTTCTTGAAGAATCTCTGGTTTATAGGTAAAAATCATCCGGAATTAACCTTGATTGGCACAGCCATGCTGGGAAAAGTATGGAGTTTCCCCCAAATGCTAAAAATAGAACTCCTGTATGATCCCACTATTGAGTAGATATTTGCAGGACATGAAGTCAGTTTCTCTCTAAGTAAGCTCTGCACACTGTCACCCAATGTCCCCAAGAAGGGGCGGCCACTCTTAGCAACGGGGCACCCATGTGGGAAGTCCTAGGCAACACTCCCCAGGAGGCAGGTGCCTCTCTGGACAAGGTGTTGCCCCAGGGCTGGGAGGTCTCCACAGCAGCACATTCAGTGTCCTGGATAATAGGAGGAGACAGAGTACAGCACCAGGCCAGTGAGGGTCAGGACACCCTGCTCCAAATATGGCACCTTGGCAAATTAAATATAGAAACTGAAAGAATTGTCCATAGAGCAGAAGCAGGAAGTTCCCTCTGATCCTCAGCCATCAGCCCCTCTTCCCTGAAGCAGGTCAGAATACTCCCATGGGGCACTTTCTCTCCCCAGACAGCAGGGAGAGCATCCTTATCTCCAGAGTCAAGGAATTTAGGGCCAAAAAGGCTAGAGGAACAAACCTGGTTAAGCTAACCTTTATCTTCCTAGTTACCGTTTACCATTTATCATCCCTGGCTCAAACTCCCATGTCTCTCAATTATTCACACATTAATCGCTTCTTTGCCTAAAATGTAAGATCTGTCTGCTCCAATCACCTCTGCTGGTCCCCATGTTCTTGTGAGGCTCCCACCAAAAAAAATCAATACACGTTGCCAGCTTTTCTCCTGTTCATCTTTGTCAACTTCTAGACCTAGCCAGGGACCTTAAGAGGAGTTGAAGAAAACTTTCCTCTGTTGCAGCCCTGGGCGGGGCAGGGGCAGAGGCAGGTGGAGTCGGCAAAATCCATCCCATCTTCCTGACCTTGGTTAAAACCACCCTGTGCTGGGAAGCAGCACAGCGCTGTGTGGGGCTGGGGGAGCCAGGGAGAGGCAGGTGGAACATGTAGGAAGCTTCCTGACCCCCAGCTGGGGAACTTGGCCCCACCAACAAGTCCAGGGTATGATGATGAATATTATAATGAAAGAATCCTGAAATCAGACCTTCCCCACCCCAGGCTTCATTATTGATGCTCATTGTGGTCGCTACTGTTGGCTTAGTGACTTTTCTGAACTAACTTTGTCAAGTCTGTGCTCTTCGCTATGTGTGGCCACTGAGTCCCTATGCTGTAACTTAGTGGTCAGCCAGTGGCTGGGCAGAGAGGTCACCCATGTTTCTGAGCTATGGCTACAGACTGGAGGGCCCCACAACCTCCTCCTCAGGTTCAAATAGTCTGCTCCAGTGGCTCATGGAACCAAGAGAAACACATTACTTACTACATGACCGTTCATTAAAAGGACAGAACTCGGGACCAGGCAGCTGGAAGCAATGAGCAGGGCAAGGTGTGTAGCAGAGGCTCGGAGCTCCTCCGTTCTCGGAGTGAAAGAGGCCTTTACCCTCCTCCACTCTGACCTTGTCTGCACTGCCCAACTGATGATGTCCCTCCTTTGGGCTCATCTGGTAACTCAAATCAAAGACCTGGCGGGCACCCAAACGACCGCTCAAGCAAGAACCACTGCCTGACACCAGCAACACCCCGCGTGATGGACCCCAAGACAATGATTGACCGGAATGTTACTGACCCCCAGCACCCAACCACCTTTGTCTTCGATTTTCCTCATAGACAGCCCAGGAGTGTTTTCAACACCTCGAGACCAAGCCAGTCCGCTGCCTTCCGGTGTCTGCTGCACTGGAATACATTCCTTTCCTGTGTCACCACCACTCATCTCTCTGCCTTTGCATCTGGGACATCGTGAATAGTGTAATGCAGCAAGTCAATACCAGTTCTTCCCCTCCCCAGGGTTCACCGTTGCTGCTCCTCTCACTGCGGTTCTGCAGTTGGCTTAGTGACATTTCTGAACTGATTTTGTCAAATCTGTATCCCTTATCGTGTGCAGCCACAGAAGTGTTCGGTCTGTGAATGTAGTGGTCAACTGTCGATTGGGTGAGATTTCCTTAAACATCTGGAAACTGCCCTCCTTCTAAAACAAAAAACCAAAAACGACATCCAGTTTTTGTAGATGGGGAGGAGGGGTCTGGGTGTGTGGGTGTTGGGATACGCCTTCAGCACCAGCCAGGCCTCTTAGCACTCTGCCTTGGCCTTCACTTCCTACTTGCTGAGTCTGACCATCACCAGAGGGCAGAGCCTAGGGCCTTCTCAGGTCAGCCCTGACCAGGACCCCAGCCCATGCACGCAGTGTCCCAGGGGCTCGGGAAGAGGTCAGAGCTTTCAGGCCCTTCTTCCCTAAAGCTCCTCATCACTTAGCCTTTCTTCCAGTGATTCTGCTTGGTTTCTTTTTTTTTTTTTCTTAAGATTTTATTCATTTGACAGAGGGAGATCACAAGTAGGCAGAGAGGCAGGCAGAGAGAGAGAGAGGGAAGCAGGCTCCCTGCTGAGCAGAGAGCCGGATGCGGGACTCGATCCCAGGACCCTGAGATCATGACCGGAGCCGAATGCAGCGGCTTAACCCACTGAGCCACCCAGGCGCCCCTCTGCTTGGTTTCTAATTGTCGCAACTCTTACCCATTGCCCTAGGCAGCAGAGACTCACATATGCCTTTAAATGCTTTGGACATTAAATGTCCTCCAGTAGCCACCTCACTACTGGGAGAGTTGGTGGAAAGCAACAAGTCACAGAGGAATCCAAGGGTCTGGGCTTGGTGTTCCTCCTCCTGACATGGGGACATCTGTGAGAGGAGCAGGTGGCCAGCTGGTGGGGGTGGGAGGACGCAGGCAACTGATGTGGATAGGAGAGATGGGGTAGGTGAGGCCTGAGACCCCCGGGGTATATTCCTGGCATCTAGACTGAACTGGTCTTCACAGCTGCAGATTGAGATCATCTTTAGGATGAGGAGGAAAATGAGGGGAGCAGAGGAGAGCCATTCCTTTGGGGAGAAAGTGTGTCAGATCCAGGCTCATGGGGACAGAATTGGAGCCCATTGTGCTACATGAAATAAGCCAGTCCCTAAAGAACTAGGGATGCCTGGGTGGCTCAGTTGGTTAAGCAGCTGCCTTCGGCTCAGGTCATGATCCCAGCGTCCTGGGATCGAGTCCCACATCGGGCTCCTTGCTTGGCAGGGAGCCTGCTTCTCCTTCTGCCTCTGCCTGCCTCTCTCTGCCTGTGCTCTCTCTCTAACTAATAAATAAATAAAATCTTTAAAAAAATAAAAGAAAAGAACTAATACTGGAGGACCCCACTTGTGAGGGATGGAGAACACTCCAGCTTATAGAGGTGCAGGAAGCTGCTGGGTGCCAGGGCTGCAGATGGGGAGTGGGGGCTTTGGGTCTCATGGGTAGAGGTTCAGTTTGGGATGATGAAGAGGTGGTGGTGATGGATGGAGGTGACAGGTCCAGAACAGTGAATGTACTTATTGCCACTGAACTGTACCCTGAAACATGCTTAACAGTACCAGTCATGTGTCAATTACATCACAATAGGAAAGAAGTGAATCAGGAGGCCGGGTCCATCACAAGTCCCAGGAGGGCAGAAATCCTGTATCTTAGTTCTCACTCTCATGCTCTGTGCCTTGTTGGTGACTGAGCTCACAATAGGCACGCAGTGAACACTTGCTAAGACACACTGCAGGCAGATGAGGGCACAAGTGCTGACCCACCACTGGGCACTGAGGAATCCCAATGGGACATGCATCGAGACCGAGTGAGTGTCCACATTTCACAAACACCAGCACAGAAATAGCCATTAAAACCAAGGCAAGTGACCATAAGCTGTATTACAAAGCAGTGATCATCAACACAGTCTGGTACTAGCACAAAAACAGACACATAGACCAATGGAACAGAATAGAGAACCCAGAAATGGACCTACAACTTTATGATCAACTAATCTTCGACAAAGCAGGAAAGAATACCCAATGAAAAAAAGACAGTCTCTTCAATAAATGGTGCTGGGAACACGGGGCAGCCACATGCAGAAGAATGAAACTGGACCATTTCCTTATACAACACACAAAAATAGACTCCAAACGAAGGAAGACCTCAAGGTGAGACAGGAATTAATCCAAATCCAAATGAGGAGGACGGAGGCAGCAACCTCTCTGACCTCAGCCACAGCAATTTCTTGCTAGACACGTCTCCGAAGGCAAGGGAAACAATAGCAAAAATGAACTGTTGGGATGTCATCAAGATAGAAAGCTTTTACACAGCAAAGGAAACAGCAACAAAACCAAAAGACAACCAACAGAATGAGAGAAGATACTTGCAAATGACATATCAGATAAAGGGCTAGTATCCAAAATCTAGGAAGAACTTATCAAACTGAACACCCATAGAACAAATAATCCAGTCAAGAAATAGGCCAAAGACAGGAACAGACATTTCTCCAGAGAAGACATCCAAATGGGCAACAGACACATAAAAAAGTGCTCAACATCCCTTGACATGAGGGAAATGCAAATCAAAACTATAATGAGATACAAATTTTCACAGTCACAATGGCTAAAATTAACAAGACAGGAAACAACAAGTGTTGGCGAGGTTTTGGATAAAAGGGAAACTTCTTACACTTTTGGTGGGAATTCAAGCTGGTGCAGTCACTCTGGAAAACAGTATGGAGGTTCCTCAATAAGTTGAAAATAGAGCTGCCCTATGACCCAGCAACTGCACTCCGGGGTATTTACCCCAATGATACAGATGTAGCAAAAAGAAGGGGCACCTGCACCCCAATGTTCATAGCAGCAATGTCCACAGTAGCCAAGTTGTGGAAAGAGCCTAGATGTCCTTCAACAGATGAATGGATAAAGAAGATGTGGTCCATATATACAAGGGAATATTCCTCAGCCATCAGAAGGGATTAATACCCACAATTTGCACTGACATGGTTGGAACTGGAGGGGACCATGCTGAGTGAAATAAGTCAAGCAGAGAAAGACAATTATCATATATAGTTTCACTCATACATGGAACAGAAGGAACAGAAGGAATAGAGTGAAGGACCACAGGGGAAGGGAGGGAAAACGGAATGGGAAGAAATCAGAGAAGGAGATAAACCATGAGAGACTCTGGACTCTGGGAACCAAACTGAGGGTTACAGAAGGGAAGGGGGTGGAGGGATGAGGTAGCTGGATGACAGGTATTAAGGAGGGCACATGTTGTGATGAGCACTGGGTGTTATAGGCAATTAACGAAACAGTGAACACTACATTAAAATCTACTGATGTTCTGTATATTGGCTAATGCATTTAAATTTTTAAAATTAAATTTAAAAAAATAATAAAACCAAGGCAGAAACCGTACATAATGGCTGACCAGTGGCCAGGCTGACCCCCATCGCCTAGTGACAGGCCAAGGCCAGTTGGTGAACCTCCACCACCAACCCCCCAAAAAAGGCCCACATGTAGTAAACGTTGCCCTGGTCCTTGGGGATATGGGTCTGGGACTGTGGCCAGCGCTGGTAGCTGAAGTCTTCACAGGACACTGGGTAGAAACTGGGGTACATGGTGCCAAAGAGTGGGGACTGGTCTCCAAGCCCACATGATCGCAGAACTTCATGTCCATATCCACACACACAAGGTCGTCCATGTCCCGGAGGAAGCACTGCTCACAGAAGTGGCTGACCATTGCCATGTGCTACATGGACACATCCTGCCAGTGTGGGGCACCAGGGACCTCGAAGGCCGCCACCCTCCACCCTCTTAGGGGGCACACGGGCCTGGCAGCACGCTGGTCAGTGAAGACCTAGTAGGTGACCTTGTGTCCCACCATGATGGGCTTCTCTGCCCTCTACAGGAACAGCTCCAGGAAGACCACCTATCTACAGGGATGAGGGTCACTGTCAGAGGCTGGCAGCAGGACCCCAGAGCTGGGGCCATGGATATGTGCACCTTCTTCAAGGGGGCAGGCCCTGGACCACTTTAAGCAACAGCCACTCTCTCAGCCTGTCCTGAGCAAGTCTGCTCGTGAGGCCTCCCTACCTTCTGCTCCCAGAGATGGGGGCCATCAGCACCCCATTATACAAAGGGGACCCTCAGGCTTCAGAGGTGGGAAACCAACCCCACAGGCAGCATGCTGGAGTCAGAAACACTCTCCCTGTGCCAAGCCCCCAGGCAAACCCTGCAGGTACCCTCCCCTGCCGACTCCCTGCAGGTCCTGTCCCCACCTGCCAGGAGTGAAGCACCTTTGAGCACAGCCCTCCTTTCTGTGGCTTACAGACTGGCTAGAATCAGCAGGGCTGGCTTCCTGCCCCACTTTGCTTTGAGTGAGCTGTCGCTGGCCCCATAGACTGTCTCCACCCCCTATAGGGTCCTCCCTTGAAGGCTACTGGGCCTCTTGCTGACAAGGCCCATCAGTCAACCACTGGTATTCCCAGGAGGGGTCACCCTCAAACTCCCCAGATCAAGAATCGGGTCCAGCCAGTGAACAGGGAAGGGAAAAGAGGACCCCTGGAAGAAGAGGGGGCTTGCTTAGGCCCAGCTGTGAATCCAAGAGTATAAGTTTCCAGGTACAGGTCTACATTTCCCCGGCCGCAAGAAGCTGGAAGTCTTGTCTCTTTGAGGGGACTACCTGTGGGGACAGCAGGTCCCCCATTGTCAACAAGGGTGGTGAGCCCCTCTGAATCTGATTTTTTTTAGGGCTTTATTTATTTGACAGAGAGAGACAGCTAGAGAGGGAACACAAGCAGGGGGAGTGGGAGAGGGAGAAGCATGTTCCCCACTGAGCAGGGAGCCTGACATGGTGTGGTTCCATCCCAGGACCCCAGGATCATGACCTGAGCCGAAGCCAGATGTTTAACAACTGAGCCACCCAGGTGCCCTGATACTGATTTTTTTACAGGGGCACTAAGGCTACTTCCCTGTGTCTGCCCCATACCTGGCAGGTTAGTAAATCACTCACACAGGGAATATAGGCACTACATTTAAATAGGGGACAAGGCCACGTACCCAGCAGGCATGAGTCAGGTCACCAGGGGGCAAGTCCAGGTCCAGCCAACAGGAGAACAAACCAGACATGAAGCAGGGGGCAGAGAAGAGTGTTCCTGGCAGAGGGCAGAGAGAGTGTAAAGGCTTGGAGTCAGGCCCGAGGCACATGTGCAATGACCACACAACTGGGAGGGCCACAAAGGGGGGACTGTGGTGGGAGAGGTGAGGCTGAAGAGGATGGGCAGCTGGGGAGTAGACCATAGATAGGATCAAAGGTTATGTTCTGAAAAGAACACTCTGCTGGTTATCAGAGAAGAATGGGCTCTGTACAGCAGAGGACCCTAACCCTAATCCCTAACTCTACCCTAATCCTAATCAAACATCACGCTCAATTTTGAGGACTGACAGCTCTACTCTGAAATCACAAACAAGTCCTTCATGCTGGCTTTCACTCCTTGCTCAGTATTGTACTGAAAGTTCTTTTTTTTAATGTTTTTATTTATTTGACAGACAGAGATCACAGAGAGGCAGAGAGGCTTCAGAGGCTTCAGAGGCAGAGTAGACAGAGAGACAGGCAGAGAGAGGGGGAGAAGCAGGCTCCGCGCTGAGCAGAGAGCCCGATGCAGGGCTTGATCCCAGGACCCTGGGATCATGACCCGAGCCGAAGGCAGAGGCTTTAACCCACTGAGCCACCCAGGCGCCCCTGTACTGAAAGTTCTATCCAGAGCAATAAGGCAAGAAATAAGGAATCCACATGTGAAAGGAAACAGTAGAACTAGGTCTATTCAGAGACCAGAGATGGCTTCATCTTATACAGAGAGCTTCCTAAAGAATCAACAAAAAATGATCACAGCCAGTTCCTTAATTCTGCAAAGTTATAGGACAAAATATCAAGATACAAAAATCTCTCTTAATTGTATACACGAGCAATGAATCATCCAAAAAGGAATCTAAGATGACAATTCCATTTTAGGGAACACCAACATTGACAAAATACTTAGGAATAGACGTAATCAAGGTATAAGTCTTGTACACCAAAAATTACAAAACACTGCTGAAAGAAAGTAAGGGAAACCTAAATAAATCTGAGGACACCCCATGGTGATGAAAAGACATACTATTGATAAGATGGCAATAGTAAATGATGCAATGAGGAAATTCAATGTGTTCCCAAGAAATTTCACAAAGGCCTTTGGGAAGAAACGCACAAGCTAATCGTAACAGTCATACAGAATTTTAAGGGACTGAAAAATAGCCAAAAACATCTTGAAAAAGAAAATCAAAGGTGAAAGGTCGTACTTCCAAAGTTCAAATCTTAATACAAAGCAACAGTAAATAAAACATTGTGATACTGTTGTAAAGGTATGCGTACACCCTGAAACAAATAATAATAACAAATAATAATATACGTATATATAATATACATATTATATATAATATATATAATAATAAATAATAAACAAATAATACAGTGTTAATTACTTGGATATAAATTTTGAAAAAATTTTAAATAAATAAACAAAATAATTTTTTAAAGGTATGCATACAGATCAGTGGGATTTAACTGAGAACCCAGAAATAAACCCCTTCATCTATGGTCCTCTAAATTTTGACAAGGATGGAAAACATTACACTGAGGGGACAGAATGGTCTTTTCTACAAAGGGTGCTAGACGATTGGCTATTCATGTACAGAGAAATGGAACTGGACCCTTATCTCACACCACATATAAACAGCTTTTTTTAGATTTTTTTAATTTATTTATTTGACAGACAGAAGGCAGAGGCTTTAACCCGCTGAGCCACCCAGGTGCCGCCACATATAAACATTAACTCAGAATAAGCTAAAGGCTTAAATATAACAGGTAAAATTATAAATTCTAGTAGAAACAAATGGGGATAAATCTTCATAACTTTGGATTTAGCAATACCTTTAGATCTGACACCAAAGCATAAGAAGGGAAAGATAAAAATAGATAAAATAATAGTCCCAAAATGAAAAACCTGTCCTGGATGCCTGGGTGGCTCAGTTGGTTAAGTGTCTGACTCTTTTTTTTTTTTTTTAAGATTTTATTTATTTATTTGACACAGAGAGAAAGAGACAATGATAGAGGAGATACAAGCAGGGGAAGTAGGAGAGGGAGAAGCAGGCTCCCCGCTGATCAGGGAGTCCAGTGCAGGGCCCTATCCCAGAACTCTGGGATCATGACCTGAGCCAAAAGCAGATGCTCAATGACTGAGCCACCCAGGCACCCCAAGTGTGCAACTCTTAATTTTGGCTCAGATCATGATTTCAGTGTCATGAGATCGAGCCCCATGTCAGGCTCCACAATCAGTGTGGGGCCTGCTTAAGATTCTCTTTCCTGGGGCACCTGGGTGGCTCAGTGGGTTAAAGCCACTGCCTTCAGCTCAGGTCATGATCTCAGGGTCCTGGGATGGAGCCCCACATTGGTCTCTTTGTTCAGTAGGGAGGCTGCTTCCTCCTCTCTCTCTCTCTCTGCCTGCCTCTCTGCCTACTTGTGATCTCTGTCTGTCAAGTAAATAAATAAAACCTAAAAAAAAAAAAAAGACATGTTAAAAAAAAAAAAAGATCCTCTTTCCT
>RCUC01173226.1:0-11843 GCA_003697995.1 Taxidea taxus jeffersonii
CTCACTCCTACCTTCCCATCCTCCTTTTCTCCCCTCCTTTTCTCCCTACTCCCTCCCTGCCTCACCCATCCCACTCCCTCCTTCCCTTCCCTTCCTCCTCTCCTTCCTACCATCTTTTTCCTCCTTACCCTCCCTCTACTCCCTCCCTCCCTCATGCCTTCCTTCATTTAGCAGAATATCTGGGGTCCCTGATCTGTACTGAGCACTGGGGCTTCATCAGTGAGCACCCCCCCAACCCACGTGGTCATGTCCACTGTGGGAGGTGACGGGGGCAGTCCTCGGGACTAGCAGTGGTGAAGAGCACCAGGAATCTGCTCCTGAAAACAGAGGCCAGTGGCACAAAGAAAAGAAAGGAGAGACCCATGCTTAGCACTTTCTCTAGAAAAATCTGGTCCTGAAAAGTAAGTCTATCCTAGACTTCATACAATGGGAGTGCTAATGGCCCAAACGCCCTGATTCCTAGAAGCGATAAAGAGTAAATCAGCAAATGTTGACTGGGGATTTGTGACACAGCTTTTCTGACCAAAGGGCAGCATTTCAGCCAACATCTCCAGGGCCTCTGAGTTTTCCCAAGGGTCTCTGTGATCCTCTGACTTTTCCATCGACCTCCTTGGGAAGCTCTGACCCGTCATCTTCCTTGTCTACTGCCTTTTCTGCAACCCTTCTGTGGTCTCCCCTCCCCCACCCTCACCAGGATTCCCCATGCCCCTTGGCTGGGTGCCCACATCCCACACTGGGCTCCATGAGCCCCATGTTTTGTGTAAGCTCTGTGCACTCCCTCTAGGGTCATCTGGCTTTTCAGTTGAGGCGGCCTGCATCTTCCTGCACTGGGTCTCCTCTGATGAGTCTGTGAAGCCAGCCTGCACCCACGTCACAGGCATGGAAGCAGGAGTCCAGGAGGGCTAGAGGACCCGCTCCCAGTCCCAGCGTGTGGGGCGTGGGCGGGGAGTGATGCCTGAGCAGAGGAGGAGTTGGGCCCAGAGAGCATGATGGAGGACATGGCACAGTGAGCCGGCAGGAGGAGAGTGAGCATCTTATGGGCCTGGTGCTCAGGCCTGCTGGGAGACAACGTCCCACCCACCCTGGATCTGTCCCCAAGGCTGGAGGTCGTTGGGTATCCAGGCTCCCAGGCTACAGGCTGGCAGTGACTGGCAGGGGAGGGGCATGGCTGGTATAGGAGAGAGCCCTCAGGTAGAGAGGAGGGGCAGGCGCTCCCCTAACAGCAGGTGCACTGGGGCGGACTGAGGGGGCATCAGCAGACAGCAGTGTCTGCACCTGTCCACACAGGCCCCCTTCTGATACTCAGAACAAGCTTGTCTGGATGGCCTGTGTCCCCAAACTCAAAGTCTGACCCAGGACCTCCCCTCAAGCTCCTACTCCCAATCCTTGGTACTCAGCTCAAGTGCAAGAAATGGCCAATAGCTTAGGTTGTATTGGGTGCACAGAGATTTTCTGGCCCATGCTGTAACATTGCTAGCATTTTAAAGATTGCAGGGTTTTGATTCAAAAATGGTAGTATGCCAGGGACCCCAGACATCTTTCTGGAAACCTGCCTCTGTGGCTTGCAGCCCTCCCATCCCACCAGCTCTGCTCAGAACCGTTCCAGACCACAGACCCACAGTCTTGGGTCCTCAGACAGCCCAGGCAGTACGCCTTAAAAAGGGATCAAGGTGGGGCAAAAGGACACACTGCGGATTCCAGCAAATCCCCCTTCCAGAAAGTGAAGGTACTGTTGGACGAGCTCTCTGAAAACGGCCAGGTCAGGATTCCAGGAAGACATCAGAGGCTCAGGAGTAACTGAGGGGCATCTGAAGGTCAGGTAGGGACAGTGGGAATCTCAGGTGGTTTTGCCTAGGGGGAGCTCCCGTCCCCCTAAACCCTCAGTGTGATGGCTCTACTGGGGGAAGGGGGAGGGACCATGCCTGGAGGAACCGTGGCTCCCCTGTCAGAGGTGGCCAACTGATCTCTGCACAGGTGGGGGAACCCGGCCACACCCCGAAGAATTTCTGGAAACATTAGCCATCTCAGTGGCAGCTGACCTGGGAGGTCAACCTTCCAGCTGCCTGAGGTGGGATCGAGCCACAGACCAGCCACGCTAGCCAGAAATGGAAGGACAACCAGTTCTTCATTCCAAGTTCCTGAGTTACCAGTTTGTTCCTATGGTTAGTATACTTAGTATACTTGGCAAGATCTTGAAAATGTTCTCCTCGTGTTCTCTGCTGGAGAGGTTCTTGAAGAATCTCTGGTTTATAGGTAAAAATCATCCGGAATTAACCTTGATTGGCACAGCCATGCTGGGAAAAGTATGGAGTTTCCCCCAAATGCTAAAAATAGAACTCCTGTATGATCCCACTATTGAGTAGATATTTGCAGGACATGAAGTCAGTTTCTCTCTAAGTAAGCTCTGCACACTGTCACCCAATGTCCCCAAGAAGGGGCGGCCACTCTTAGCAACGGGGCACCCATGTGGGAAGTCCTAGGCAACACTCCCCAGGAGGCAGGTGCCTCTCTGGACAAGGTGTTGCCCCAGGGCTGGGAGGTCTCCACAGCAGCACATTCAGTGTCCTGGATACTAGGAGGAGACAGAGTACAGCACCAGGCCAGTGAGGGTCAGGACACCCTGCTCCAAATATGGCACCTTGGCAAATTAAATATAGAAACTGAAAGAATTGTCCATAGAGCAGAAGCAGGAAGTTCCCTCTGATCCTCAGCCATCAGCCCCTCTTCCCTGAAGCAGGTCAGAATACTCCCATGGGGCACTTTCTCTCCCCAGACAGCAGGGAGAGCATCCTTATCTCCAGAGTCAAGGAATTTAGGGCCAAAAAGGCTAGAGGAACAAACCTGGTTAAGCTAACCTTTATCTTCCTAGTTACCGTTTACCATTTATTATCCCTGGCTCAAACTCCCATGTCTCTCAATTATTCACACATTAATCGCTTCTTTGCCTAAAATGTAAGATCTGTCTGCTCCAATCACCTCTGCTGGTCCCCATGTTCTTGTGAGGCTCCCACCAAAAAAAATCAATACACGTTGCCAGCTTTTCTCCTGTTCATCTTTGTCAACTTCTAGACCTAGCCAGGGACCTTAAGAGGAGTTGAAGAAAACTTTCCTCTGTTGCAGCCCTGGGCGGGGCAGGGGCAGAGGCAGGTGGAGTCGGCAAAATCCATCCCATCTTCCTGACCTTGGTTAAAACCACCCTGTGCTGGGAAGCAGCACAGCGCTGTGTGGAGCTGGGGGAGCCAGGGAGAGGCAGGTGGAACATGTAGGAAGCTTCCTGACCCCCAGCTGGGGAACTTGGCCCCACCAACAAGTCCAGGGTATGATGATGAATATTATAATGAAAGAATCCTGAAATCAGACCTTCCCCACCCCAGGCTTCATTATTGATGCTCATTGTGGTCGCTACTGTTGGCTTAGTGACTTTTCTGAACTAACTTTGTCAAGTCTGTGCTCTTCGCTATGTGTGGCCACTGAGTCCCTATGCTGTAACTTAGTGGTCAGCCAGTGGCTGGGCAGAGAGGTCACCCATGTTTCTGAGCTATGGCTACAGACTGGAGGGCCCCACAACCTCCTCCTCAGGTTCAAATAGTCTGCTCCAGTGGCTCATGGAACCAAGAGAAACACATTACTTACTACATGACCGTTCATTAAAAGGACAGAACTCGGGACCAGGCAGCTGGAAGCAATGAGCAGGGCAAGGTGTGTAGCAGAGGCTCGGAGCTCCTCCGTTCTCGGAGTGAAAGAGGCCTTTACCCTCCTCCACTCTGACCTTGTCTGCACTGCCCAACTGATGATGTCCCTCCTTTGGGCTCATCTGGTAACTCAAATCAAAGACCTGGCGGGCACCCAAACGACCGCTCAAGCAAGAACCACTGCCTGACACCAGCAACACCCCGCGTGATGGACCCCAAGACAATGATTGACCGGAATGTTACTGACCCCCAGCACCCAACCACCTTTGTCTTCGATTTTCCTCATAGACAGCCCAGGAGTGTTTTCAACACCTCGAGACCAAGCCAGTCCGCTGCCTTCCAGTGTCTGCTGCACTGGAATACATTCCTTTCCTGTGTCACCACCACTCATCTCTCTGCCTTTGCATCTGGGACATCGTGAATAGTGTAATGCAGCAAGTCAATACCAGTTCTTCCCCTCCCCAGGGTTCACCGTTGCTGCTCCTCTCACTGCGGTTCTGCAGTTGGCTTAGTGACATTTCTGAACTGATTTTGTCAAATCTGTATCCCTTATCGTGTGCAGCCACAGGAGTGTTCGGTCTGTGAATGTAGTGGTCAACTGTCGATTGGGTGAGATTTCCTTAAACATCTGGAAACTGCCCTCCTTCTAAAACAAAAAACCAAAAACGACATCCAGTTTTTGTAGATGGGGAGGAGGGGTCTGGGTGTGTGGGTGTTGGGATACGCCTTCAGCACCAGCCAGGCCTCTTAGCACTCTGCCTTGGCCTTCACTTCCTACTTGCTGAGTCTGACCATCACCAGAGGGCAGAGCCTAGGGCCTTCTCAGGTCAGCCCTGAGCAGGACCCCAGCCCATGCACGCAGTGTCCCAGGGGCTCGGGAAGAGGTCAGAGCTTTCAGGCCCTTCTTCCCTAAAGCTCCTCATCACTTAGCCTTTCTTCCAGTGATTCTGCTTGGTTTCTTTTTTTTTTTTTCTTAAGATTTTATTCATTTGACAGAGGGAGATCACAAGTAGGCAGAGAGGCAGGCAGAGAGAGAGAGAGGGAAGCAGGCTCCCTGCTGAGCAGAGAGCCGGATGCGGGACTCGATCCCAGGACCCTGAGATCATGACCGGAGCCGAATGCAGCGGCTTAACCCACTGAGCCACCCAGGCGCCCCTCTGCTTGGTTTCTAATTGTCGCAACTCTTACCCATTGCCCTAGGCAGCAGAGACTCACATATGCCTTTGAATGCTTTGGACATTAAATGTCCTCCAGTAGCCACCTCACTACTGGGAGAGTTGGTGGAAAGCAACAAATCACAGAGGAATCCAAGGGTCTGGGCTTGGTGTTCCTCCTCCTGACATGGGGACATCTGTGAGAGGAGCAGGTGGCCAGCTGGTGGGGGTGGGAGGATGCAGGCAACTGATGTGGATAGGAGACATGGGGTAGGTGAGGCCTGAGACCCCCGGGGTATATTCCTGGCATCTAGACTGAACTGGTCTTCACAGCTGCAGATTGAGATCATCTTTAGGATGAGGAGGAAAATGAGGGGAGCAGAGGAGAGCCATTCCTTTGGGGAGAAAGTGTGTCAGATCCAGGCTCATGGGGACAGAATTGGAGCCCATTGTGCTACATGAAATAAGCCAGTCCCTAAAGAACTAGGGATGCCTGGGTGGCTCAGTTGGTTAAGCAGCTGCCTTCGGCTCAGGTCATGATCCCAGCGTCCTGGGATCGAGTCCCACATAGGGCTCCTTGCTTGGCAGGGAGCCTGCTTCTCCTTCTGCCTCTGCCTGCCTCTCTCTGCCTGTGCTCTCTCTCTCTCTCTCTAACTAATAAATAAATAAAATCTTTAAAAAAATAAAAAAAAAAAAGAACTAATACTGGAGGACCCCACTTGTGAGGGATGGAGAACACTCCAGCTCATAGAGGTGCAGGAAGCTGCTGGGTGCCAGGGCTGCAGATGGGGAGTGGGGGCTTTGGGTCTCATGGGTAGAGGTTCAGTTTGGGATGATGAAGAGGTGGTGGTGATGGATGGAGGTGACAGGTCCAGAACAGTGAATGTACTTATTGCCACTGAACTGTACCCTGAAACATGCTTAACAGTACCAGTCATGTGTCAATTACATCACAATAGGAAAGAAGTGAATCAGGAGGCCGGGTCCATCACAAGTCCCAGGAGGGCAGAAATCCTGTATCTTAGTTCTCACTCTCATGCTCTGTGCCTTGTTGGTGACTGAGCTCACAATAGGCACGCAGTGAACACTTGCTAAGACACACTGCAGGCAGATGAGGGCACAAGTGCTGACCCACCACTGGGCACTGAGGAATCCCAATGGGACATGCATCGAGACCGAGTGAGTGTCCACATTTCACAAACACCAGCACAGAAATAGCCATTTAAAACCAAGGCAAGTGACCATAAGCTGTATTACAAAGCAGTGATCATCAACACAGTCTGGTACTAGCACAAAAACAGACACATAGACCAATGGAACAGAATAGAGAACCCAGAAATGGACCTACAACTTTATGATCAACTAATCTTCGACAAAGCAGGAAAGAATACCCAATGAAAAAAAGACAGTCTCTTCAATAAATGGTGCTGGGAACACGGGGCAGCCACATGCAGAAGAATGAAACTGGACCATTTCCTTATACAACACACAAAAATAGACTCCAAACGAAGGAAGACCTCAAGGTGAGACAGGAATTAATCCAAATCCAAATGAGGAGGACGGAGGCAGCAACCTCTCTGACCTCAGCCACAGCAATTTCTTGCTAGACACGTCCCCGAAGGCAAGGGAAACAATAGCAAAAATGAACTGTTGGGATGTCATCAAGATAGAAAGCTTTTACACAGCAAAGGAAACAGCAACAAAACCAAAAGACAACCAACAGAATGAGAGAAGATATTTGCAAATGACATATCAGATAAAGGGCTAGTATCCAAAATCTAGGAAGAACTTATCAAACTCAACACCCATAGAACAAATAATCCAGTCAAGAAATAGGCCAAAGACAGGAACAGACATTTCTCCAGAGAAGACATCCAAATGGGCAACAGACACATAAAAAAGTGCTCAACATCCCTTGACATGAGGGAAATGCAAATCAAAACTATAATGAGATACAAATTTTCACAGTCACAATGGCTAAAATTAACAAGACAGGAAACAACAAGTGTTGGCGAGGTTTTGGATAAAAGGGAAACTTCTTACACTTTTGGTGGGAATTCAAGCTGGTGCAGTCACTCTGGAAAACAGTATGGAGGTTCCTCAATAAGTTGAAAATAGAGCTGCCCTATGACCCAGCAACTGCACTCCGGGGTATTTACCCCAATGATACAGATGTAGCAAAAAGAAGGGGCACCTGCACCCCAATGTTCATAGCAGCAATGTCCACAGTAGCCAAGTTGTGGAAAGAGCCTAGATGTCCTTCAACAGATGAATGGATAAAGAAGATGTGGTCCATATATACAAGGGAATATTCCTCAGCCATCAGAAGGGATTAATACCCACAATTTGCACTGACATGGTTGGAACTGGAGGGGATCATGCTGAGTGAAATAAGCCAAGCAGAGAAAGACAATTATCATATATAGTTTCACTCATACATGGAACAGAAGGAACAGAAGGAATAGAGTGAAGGACCACAGGGGAAGGGAGGGAAAATGGAATGGGAAGAAATCAGAGAAGGAGATAAACCATGAGAGACTCTGGACTCTGGGAACCAAACTGAGGGTTACAGAAGGGAAGGGGGTGGAGGGATGAGGTAGCTGGATGACAGGTATTAAGGAGGGCACATGTTGTGATGAGCACTGGGTGTTATAGGCAATTAATGAAACAGTGAACACTACATTAAAATCTACTGATGTTCTGTATATTGGCTAATGCATTTAAATTTTTAAAATTAAATTTAAAAAAATAATAAAACCAAGGCAGAAACCGTACATAATGGCTGACCAGTGGCCAGGCTGACCCCCATCGCCTAGTGACAGGCCAAGGCCAGTTGGTGAACCTCCACCACCAACCCCCCCAAAAAAGGCCCACATGTAGTAAACGTTGCCCTGGTCCTTGGGGATATGGGTCTGGGACTGTGGCCAGCGCTGGTAGCTGAAGTCTTCACAGGACACTGGGTAGAAACTGGGGTACATGGTGCCAAAGAGTGGGGACTGGTCTCCATGCCCACATGATCGCAGAACTTCATGTCCATATCCACACACACCAGGTCGTCCATGTCCCGGAGGAAGCACTGCTCACAGAAGTGGCTGACCATTGCCATGTGCTACATGGACACATCCTGCCAGTGTGGGGCACAAGGGACCTCGAAGGCCGCCACCCTCCAGCCCTCCTAGGGGGCACATGGGCCTGGCAGCGCGCTGGTCAGTGAAGACCTAGTAGGTGACCTTGTGTCCCACCATGATGGGCTTCTCTGCCCTCTACAGGAACAGCTCCAGGAAGACCACCTATCTACAGGGATGAGGGTCACTGTCAGAGGCTGGCAGCAGGACCCCAGAGCTGGGGCCATGGATATGTGCACCTTCTTCAAGGGGGCAGGCCCTGGACCACTTTAAGCAACAGCCACTCTCCCAGCCTGTCCTGAGCAAGTCTGCTCGTGAGGCCTCCCTACCTTCTGCTCCCAGAGATGGGGGCCATCAGCACCCCATTATACAAAGGGGACCCTCAGGCTTCAGAGGTGGGAAACCAACCCCACAGGCAGCATGCTGGAGTCAGAAACACTCTCCCTGTGCCAAGCCCCCAGGCAAACCCTGCAGGTACCCTCCCCTGCCGACTCCCTGCAGGTCCTGTCCCCACCTGCCAGGAGTGAAGCACCTTTGAGCACAGCCCTCCTTTCTGTGGCTTACAGACTGGCTAGAATCAGCAGGGCTGGCTTCCTGCCCCACTTTGCTTTGAGTGAGCTGTCGCTGGCCCCATAGACTGTCTCCACCCCCTACAGGGTCCTCCCTTGAAGGCTACTGGGCCTCTTGCTGACAAGGCCCATCAGTCAACCACTGGTATTCCCAGGAGGGGTCACCCTCAAACTCCCCAGATCAAGAATCGGGTCCAGCCAGTGAACAGGGAAGGGAAAAGAGGACCCCTGGAAGAAGAGGGGGCTTGCTTAGGCCCAGCTGTGAATCCAAGAGTATAAGTTTCCAGGTACAGGTCTACATTTCCCCGGCCGCAAGAAGCTGGAAGTCTTGTCTCTTTGAGGGGACTACCTGTGGGGACAGCAGGTCCCCCATTGTCAACAAGGGTGGTGAGCCCCTCTGAATCTGATTTTTTTTAGGGCTTTATTTATTTGACAGAGAGAGACAGCTAGAGAGGGAACACAAGCAGGGGGAGTGGGAGAGGGAGAAGCATGTTCCCCACTGAGCAGGGAGCCTGACATGGTGTGGTTCCATCCCAGGACCCCAGGATCATGACCTGAGCCGAAGCCAGATGTTTAACAACTGAGCCACCCAGGTGCCCTGATACTGATTTTTTTACAGGGGCACTAAGGCTACTTCCCTGTGTCTGCCCCATACCTGGCAGGTTAGTAAATCACTCACACAGGGAATATAGGCACTACATTTAAATAGGGGACAAGGCCACATACCCAGCAGGCATGAGTCAGGTCACCAGGGGGCAAGTCCAGGTCCAGCCAACAGGAGAACAAACCAGACATGAAGCAGGGGTCAGAGAAGAGTGTTCCTGGCAGAGGGCAGAGAGAGTATAAAGGCTTGGAGTCAGGCCCGAGGCACATGTGCAATGACCACACAACTGGGAGGGCCACAAAGGGGGGACTGTGGTGGGAGAGGTGAGGCTGAAGAGGATGGGCAGCTGGGGAGTAGATCATAGATAGGATCAAAGGTTATGTTCTGAAAAGAACACTCTGCTGGTTATCAGAGAAGAATGGGCTCTGTACAGCAGAGGACCCTAACCCTAATCCCTAACCCTACCCTAATCCTAATCAAACATCACGCTCAATTTTGAGGACTGACAGCTCTACTCTGAAATCACAAACAAGTCCTTCATGCTGGCTTTCACTCCTTGCTCAGTATTGTACTGAAAGTTCTTTTTTTTAATGTTTTTATTTATTTGACAGACAGAGATCACAGAGAGGCAGAGAGGCTTCAGAGGCTTCAGAGGCAGAGTAGACAGAGAGACAGGCAGAGAGAGGGGGAGAAGCAGGCTCCGCGCTGAGCAGAGAGCCCGATGCAGGGCTTGATCCCAGGACCCTGGGATCATGACCCGAGCCGAAGGCAGAGGTTTTAACCCACTGAGCCACCCAGGCGCCCCTGTACTGAAAGTTCTATCCAGAACAATAAGGCAAGAAATAAGGAATCCACATGTGAAAGGAAACAGTAGAACTAGGTCTATTCAGAGACCAGAGATGGCTTCATCTTATACAGAGAGCTTCCTAAAGAATCAACAAAAAATGATCACAGCCAGTTCCTTAATTCTGCAAAGTTATAGGACAAAATATCAAGATACAAAAATCTCTCTTAATTGTATACATGAGCAATGAATCATCCAAAAAGGAATCTAAGATGACAATTCCATTTTAGGGAACACCAACATTGACAAAATACTTAGGAATAGACGTAATCAAGGTATAAGTCTTGTACACCAAAAATTACAAAACACTGCTGAAAGAAAGTAAGGGAAACCTAAATAAATCTGAGGACACCCCATGGTGATGAAAAGACATACTATTGATAAGATGGCAATAGTAAATGATGCAATGAGGAAATTCAATGTGTTCCCAAGAAATTTCACAAAGGCCTTTGGGAAGAAACGCACAAGCTAATCGTAACAGTCATACAGAATTTTAAGGGACTGAAAAATAGCCAAAAACATCTTGAAAAAGAAAATCAAAGGTGAAAGGTCGTACTTCCAAAGTTCAAATCTTAATACAAAGCAACAGTAAATAAAACATTGTGATACTGTTGTAAAGGTATGCGTACACCCTGAAACAAATAATAATAACAAATAATAATATACGTATATATAATATACATATAATATATAATATATAATAATAAATAATAAACAAATAATACAGTGTTAATTACTTGGATATAAATTTTGAAAAAATTTTAAATAAATAAACAAAATAATTTTTTAAAGGTATGCATACAGATCAGTGGGATTTAACTGAGAACCCAGAAATAAACCCCTTCATCTATGGTCCTCTAAGTTTTGACAAGGATGGAAAACATTACACTGAGGGGACAGAATGGTCTTTTCTACAAAGGGTGCTAGACGATTGGCTATTCATGTACAGAGAAATGGAACTGGACCCTTATCTCACACCACATATAAACAGCTTTTTTTAGATTTTTTAAATTTATTTATTTGACAGACAGAAGGCAGAGGCTTTAACCCGCTGAGCCACCCAGGCGCCGCCACATATAAACATTAACTCAGAATAAGCTAAAGGCTTAAATATAACAGGTAAAATTATAAATTCTAGTAGAAACAAATGGGGATAAATCTTCATAACTTTGGATTTAGCAATACCTTTAGATCTGACACCAAAGCATAAGAAGGGAAAGATAAAAATAGATAAAATAATAGTCCCAAAATGAAAAACCTGTCCTGGATGCCTGGGTGGCTCAGTTGGTTAAGTGTCTGACTCTTTTTTTTTTTTTTTTAAGATTTTATTTATTTATTTGACACAGAGAGAAAGAGACAATGATAGAGGAGATACAAGCAGGGGAAGTAGGAGAGGGAGAAGCAGGCTCCCCACTGATCAGGGAGTCCAGTGCAGGGCCCTATCCCAGAACTCTGGGATCATGACCTGAGCCAAAAGCAGATGCTCAATGACTGAGCCACCCAGGCACCCCAAGTGTGCAACTCTTAATTTTGGCTCAGATCATGATTTCAGTGTCATGAGATCGAGCCGCATGTCAGGCTCCACAATCAGTGTGGGGCCTGTTAAGATTCTCTTTCCTGGGGCACCTGGGTGGCTCAGTGGGTTAAAGCCACTGCCTTCAGCTCAGGTCATGATCTCAGGGTCCTGGGATGGAGCCCCACATTGGTCTCTTTGTTCAGTAGGGAGGCTGCTTCCTCCTCTCTCTCTCTCTCTGCCTGCCTCTCTGCCTACTTGTGATCTCTGTCTGTCAAGTAAATAAATAAAACCTAAAAAAAAAAAAAGACATGTTAAAAAAAAAAAAAGATCCTCTTTCCT
>RCUC01173228.1:0-10044 GCA_003697995.1 Taxidea taxus jeffersonii
ATCAACCAACATGATAGAGTACATTAATTTAAAAAAAGACAAGAACCGTAGGATCCTCTCAACTGATGCAGAAAAAGCATTTGACAAAATACAGCACCCTTTCCTGATTAAAACTCTTCAGAGAGTAGGGATAGAGGAGACATTCTTGAGTTTCACAAAAACCATCAATGAAAAACCCACAGCGAATACCATTCTCAATGGGGATAAGCTAAGAGCTTTTTCCTTAAGATCAGGAACACAATGGGGATGCCCACTATTGTTCAACATAGTACTAAATTCCTAGCCTCAGCAATCAGACTACAAAAAGAAATAAAAGACATTCAAATTGACAAAGAAGTCAAACTCTCTCTTCTCACAGATGACATGATACTTTATGTGGAAAACCCAAAAGACTCTACTCCCAAATTACTAGAACTCATACAGCAATTCAGTAATGTGACAGGATACAAAATCAATGCACAGAAATCTGTTGCTTTTTTATACACTAACAATGTAATCGTAGAAAGAGAAATTAGGGAATCAATTCCATTTATAATACCAAAAACTGTAAGATACCTTGCAATAAACCTAACCAAAGAGGTAAAGGATCTATGCTCTAGATGCTACAGAACATTTATGAAAGAAATGGAGGAAGACACAAAAAGATGGAAAACAATTCCATCCTCATGGATTGGAAAAATAAAAATGGCTAAAATATCTATGCTACCCAGAGCAATCTACATTTTCAACCCCATCCCTATTAAAATACCACTGGCATTTTTCATAGAGCTGGAACAAACAATCCTAAAACTTGTATAGAACCAGAAGAGACCCCACACAGCCAGGGAAATGTTGAAAAAGAAAACCAAAGCTGGGGACATCACAATGCCTGATTTCAAGCTATATTACAAAGCTGTGACAGCATGGTATTCGCACAAAAGCAGACACATAGATCAATGGAACAGAGTAGAGAACCCCGAAATGGACCTTCAACTTTATGGTCAACTCATCTTTGACAAAGCAGGAATGAATATCCAATGGAAAAAAGACAGTCTCTCCAATTAATGGTGCTGGGAAAATTGGACAGCCACATGCAGAGGATTGAAAGTCAACCATTCTCTAATATCACACACAAAGATAAACTCAAAATGGATGAAAGACCTCAATGTGAGACAGGAATTCATCAAAATCCTCGAGGAAAACATAGGCAGTCACCTCTTTGACATCAGCCACAGCAACCTCTTCCTAGACACATCACCAAGGGCAAGGGAAACAAGAGCAAAAATGAACTATTGGGACTTCATCAAGATAAAACACTTCTGCACATCAAAGGAAATAGACAACAAAACAAAGAGGCAACCCACGGAATGTGAGATGTTTGGAAATGACATGTCATATAAAGGGCTGGTATCCAAGATCTATAAAGAACGTCTCAAACTCAACACCCAAAAAACAAATAACCCAATCAAAAAATGGGCAGAAGACATGAACAGACATTTCTCCAAAGACATGCAAATGGCTAACCGACTCATGCCAAAATGTTCAACATCACTAACGTTCAGCGAAATACAAATCAAAACCACAATAAGATACCATCTTACACCAGTTAGAATGGCCAAAATTAACAAGTCAGGAAATGACAGATGTTGATGAGGATGTGGAGAAAGGGGAACCTCCTACACCATTGGGAAAGCAAGCTGGTGCAGCCACTCTGAAAAACATTATGGAGGTTCCTCAAGATGTTAAAAATAGAACTACCTTACCACCCAGCAATTTCACTACTGGGCATTTACCCCAAAGATACAGACATAGTGAAAAGAAGGTGCACCTGCACTGTAATGTTCATAGCAGCAATGTCCACAGTAGCCAAACTGTGGAAGGAGCCAAGATGACCTTCAAAACATGAGTGGATAAAGAAGATGTGGTTCATATATACAATGAAATATTCCTCAGCCCTCAGAAAGGATGAATACCTACCATTTGCATCGACATAGAAGAAACTGGAGGGGATTATGCTGAATGGAGTAAGTCAGGGAGAGAAAGACAATTGTCATATGGTTTCACTCATATGTGGAACACAAGGAATAGTGTGGAGGACCATAGGGGAAGGGAGAGAAACTAAATGGGAAGAAATCAGAGAGGGAGACAAACCATGAGAGACTCTGGGCTCTGAGAACCAAACTGAGGGTTACAGAGGGGAGGAGGGTGGAGTAACAGGCTGATGGGTTATTAAGGAGAGCACGTGATATGATGAACACTGGGTATTACACACAACTAATGGATCACCGAACACTACTTCAAAAACCAATGTACTGTATGATGGCTAACTGAACATAATAAAACTTGTACATAAATAAATAAATAAATAAATAAATGTGCTTTCTACATGAAAAACATAATAATGGGTACAGAATTTCAGATTTGCATGGTGGAATATTCTCAAGATATGTTTCAGAGCAGTGCAAATACACTTAACACTACCGGATTATACTGAAAATGTTGGGTTTTTTTTTTAAAGCTTTTTATTTATTTATTTATTTGACACAGAGAGAGAGATCACAAGTAGACAGAGAGGCAGGAAGAGAGAGAGAGGCAGAAGCAGGCTCCTTGCTGAGCAGAGAGCCTGATGCGGGGCTCCATCCCAGGACCCTGAGATCATGACCTGAGCGGAAGGCAGAGGCTTTAACCCACTGAGCCACCCAGGGTGTTTAAATGTTTAAAATGGCAAGATCAATGTTGGGATTTTCTACAATTTTTAAAAAATTTTTATTTATTTATTTATTTCTGAGATAGAGAGAGAGAGAGCAAACGCAGGCAGAGGCAGAGAGAGAAGCAGGCTTCCCACGGAGCAGGGAGCCTGATGCGGGACTCAATCCCAGGATCCTGGGATCATGACCTGAGCTGAAGGCAGTGGCTTAACCGACTGAGCCACCCAGGCATCCCCAAGATTTTTTTTTTTACAATTTTTAAAAGTACATTCTCTATGGTTCCATTTTTATAAAGATTTTATTCATTTATTTTAGAGAGAGAGCATGGCACGAGAGTGGTGGGAGAGGCAGGAGGGGGAAGAGAGAATCGTGAGCCCACACTGCACTGAACACAGACCCTACATGGGGCTCGATACCACACCATGAGATCACATTCTGAGCCAAAATCAAGAGGCAGCATCTTAACCGACTGAGCCACCATCCATCTCTTGGGGCATTAATATTGGTGCATTCCCTGCTCTCTCTACCACCACTGTTCTGAACACTTCTGAAAATCCACCTATGGAAAATCGTGCCAGAGTTTCCTGCAGTGAGTCTGAGTATGAGCACTGCTAGGTGATAGGTGCACCTACAGCCTGGGATGGGTGCTGCTCACTGCTCTCTCAGACAGGGGTGCCCAACACCCTTCTCTTCAGGGGATCTGCATGTCCTCAGGCACCTCAGGGCTACCTGGCCCAGGAATTTATCTTCCCTAGCAGAGGACATATGGGACTTCTTTCTCTGGCCAGGAATATGAACCCTGATCCTGGGAAAGGAGAGCTCTCCTGGGACTCCTGGCCCAGCCAGGCAGCCATGGCCACCGTGTATGTGACACAGCCAGAGCGGCTGGGCCATGGAGGGAATGAGCCTTAAATCAGCCTTGCATGGGGCATGTGGGAGCATCAGCCCATTTCTTGGGGAGCAGTGATGTGTGCAGAAGAAAGGAGGCTGGGGTAGAGCCTTCTAAGCCACACCACAGCCCCTCCCTTGGTCCTGAAACCAGCAGGAAGGGAGCTCTGAGGACAGAGACTCCAGGAGGATTCCCATTCAGGGACAGGGGGCTTGCTGGAGGGCACTGAAGCCACCAGCCCCGCTGGCCACAGGCCATTTGCTCAGGATCACCTCCGGTGCTCCCTTAGCACATCGTCCATATTCATGTCTGAACAGTGATCGGCCCACTCAGTGCTGGTGCACTTGCAGAGGCAGACTAGAACCCTTCCAGGGCCTGCTAGTGGGTGAGAGGACACCCGCCCAGAGAAGCAGAGGATGTCCTTCTTCCTGTGGAGCTGGGGAAGGCAGCCACCATCCTGGGGTAGGACCTGGTCCAGGCATGTGTTCTTTCTGAAGCCCCCACGTTCAGTGGGCATTGTTGTGCCTGAGAGAGGCCCCCTCAGCCCTAGAGTCGGGAGCCATGAGAGGCTGTCTCTCATCCTGGCCCAGGATCAAGACCTAAAACAATCCTGTCTTTGGGAGGACAGGTCTCCTTCAGGAGCCAGGGAGGGGACTGGCCCCTCACCCCTCCCCAATCCAGGATACATGGGTCCCTCCAAGAGCTCTTCATTCGAGGAGGAGTCACGGAGAGCATGTGTGTCTCATTGGCCCAGCAAGTGAAAGAACCAAACCCCAATGCTCAGGTTCTAACAGAAGCAGAATTTCAATGTCCTGTTTGGGGGCAGCCATCTCCCCTCTTACATGGCCTTGGGGAACCCCAGGGAAAGTCTTCCTTGCTCTTGTGCCCTCAGAGGGAGGAGCTGACCCCATGTCCAGGGGTCCCCACCCTGTCCCACTGCTGAGGAAGAGCCACACACAGGGACCTGGTGTCAGGAGTGTGGTCTCCCAGGGACCTGGCAGCTACATGGAAGAGCTGGATTGCTTTTAGGGAAAGGGGTGCTCACTGGTGACACCGTTCACCATCCTCCAAAGCACTCTGCAGTCCAGGCTCTGTGCTCAGCTTAGATCAATCACCAGAACCCCACATCGCCTGCCATGGGACCGATCATTCAGCATCACCGCATTGCACAGAGGCAGAGAGCAAGGCCAGAGAGGGGAGGCAAATGGCTCCAGTCACAGGGCTGGTCAGCAGAGGGGCTGGAAGGCCAGCCCTCCGGAGCCCCCATGAACCCAGCCAGGGACAACTTGAGCCCTGAGTAAGCCCTTCCCTGCCTGCCCAGCCACACACTGGCCCCTGAGCTTGATGGTGGATTGTTCTTCCTGGCCCTGAGGGTGTTGCTGGCCGACTAGGAGGGGAAGTGCAGCTGGTGGGACAGGCTGTAGCTACAGGACAGAGTGACAGGTCTGAGATAGCAGGAGCCACACTCTGTTCTCCCTCCCAGAGCCTGCCTGGAAGATGGAGTCTGGGTATTCTAGGGGCTAGCAGACAACAGGACCTATGCTGACCAGGGAGCCATGGCACCCAGGGGGAGTCCACTCTGCCCTCCCCTGCCCCGTATAACCTCTCCTCACTGTGGGGATCCAGGGCCCAGAACCAGGCCCCAGAGGGCTGATTCAGATCCGGTTTGTAATGAGTTTGCAGCCCCCGGAGCAGCTGGATTGCCTGGGGCTGGAGGGAGGACAGGCTGCAGACAAGGACTAGGCAGGGGCTGAGTCCTGGGGCCGCTGCTCATGTTTAAAAAGGGTTGAAATCCCTGAATGCTCTCGGGGGTCCCTCATTACAGTAACAACGCCCTTGCACTCAGGCATCCTGGCCTCCTTGCCGCACCTCTGACTCCGGCCAGAGCTGCAGCCAGGGCCAGGCTGGACCTCTGTCCCAGAGTCCTAGTCAGGAAGACAAAGCAGAAGGAGAGGAGAAGGGGAAGGGGTGGACTGTTCCTCCCTGCCCTGAGTTGGCCTCACTGCCTCCAGGTCCTCTGGCCCAGCCTTGCACTTTGCTTCTGGGAGGGAGTCTGCATCCCAGGCCAGCTGGCAGGGGTAGGGGGGGTGGGTGTTCGGTGACCTCTGCATCCACAGATGTCCAACGTACTTGACCTTGCACCCTGAGACTTGCTGCGCAGGAAGGGCATGGTTCCAGGGCTAAGCGGACTTTGGGGCCACAGAGCCCTTGGCAGTGGTGAGGAAACATGGGGGACAGGTCAAGTGCAGAGCCATGGATCTCGTGCACATCCACCACAGGGCTGGGTCATGGTATAGATGCTGTGTGCAGGTCCCCTGTGCACACCTGGCCCTCTTGGGAGGGAGGCCTGTGTACCTGTCCTCCACCTACCCCTGGAGGAGTGGCCACGTTCAAGCATTTCCATGTCCAACCCTCAGGGACATTTGGGAACCTGGGGTCAAGAGAGGCAGGGGCAAGACATATGAGGGGTACAGAGTCCAAGGAGTGGGCCTGCTCTCCAGTCATAGGCCAGCCCCAACCCTCCCATGAGGTTTGCTTTGGGGGTGAGAGCCCCTCAGATCCTCGGGGATAGCTACCCACCCCATCCCATGTGGGGACATGACCTTGGGCATCCCCAGACAGGTAGAGGCATGTGCACCTGCATGCGAGCACATGGGTACACACACCCCACTCTGACTACCCAGCTGGATGTCAGAAGGGGAAGACATCCTGGGAGCGAGGTGGGTGACAAGGTGGAAGGAAGAAAGAGGGCAGAGACAGCTGGGCAATGGGGCAGGGGCATCAGGACCCCTGGCAAGAACCCACATCCATAGCATGGGAATGGGAGACAAGCCAGACTGATGGTCGGGGGTCCCCAAAGGCACAGGGGAGTTGCCAGGGCACTGGGAGAGGACAGGGTCTGGGGTCTGGGATCCATCACCATCCTGGGCTACTGGAAGTAGATGAGATATCCCCCCCAAGTCCAGAAGGGGCTACAGCACACAAAGCCTCAGCTCACTCTTCTGTCAATTGGGCTGTGGAGACGGGGTGTCCCTAGGGTCCCACAGGCTTGTAGAAAAATCTCTTGGACTTGGATCTTCACTCCTGACCCACTGTGCTCCCAGTCTTGGGAAAATGGTCTGTACTCCTTCGAGGTCCTTCTGAGCAGAGGACAGCCTGGGGGTTGGGGGGCTGAGGACCCGGGTTTGCAGAACGTAGCAGAGCACTGGACCACTGGTCTGGGGACCAAGATCAGGACCCTCCTTGTTGCAGCCTCAGGGTCCCCATTTGGAAGAGGTTCCAGAGTTAGTGCTCTGGTCAGGGTGAGGAGGACTTAGGAAGGAACCAAGCACCAAGACAGGAGAGCGAAACAGGGAGAAGATAGGCTTCTGAGGATTCCCACATCGCCCCAGAGCTTCCAGGTCCTGCTCCTGGGAGAGACACATAGACACACAGAGAAGACAGAGACAGAGAACGAACACAAGAAAGGGAATCGGAAGAAGTCACAGACTTTCTTCCATCAGGTTGGAAACAACATCCCATCATTTTGCTCCATTCCATTCCTTAGAGCGTAGTCACACAGGCCATCCACCCTGGAGGGGAGAGAATTCCACAGGGATGTGTGACCAGGATTCAGGAATGCCAGGAAACACTGGGGGCACTGCCCAGCACATGGATGCAGACGAGGCCCCGGCACTCGGTCCCAAAACTAATGGGAGCCCCTGGAAGTATGTGTCATGAGAGAACAAGGTTGGAATCAGTTCATTACAATCTTCCCATGGGGGCTGGGAGACAGGCAGGAGGAGTGTGGACCCCAAGGCAGACCCAGGCCCCTCCGAGCTGTTTTTGATGCCCCGCCCAGCCCCCAACTCATCCTCGCATTGCCACATGCGTGTCCCAGCCTCTTGTGATAGCAGGAACATATGTAGAAGTCCTACCCCTGATGGCGTCCCTAGAAGTAGAAGCCAGAAGACTGCACAGTGCAGATGGGGAGCCTGGGGAGGTCCTGAGAGGCACAGGGTCTGTCCAGATTCACAGCCCTGCACACGAGCAAGAACCCGGTCTGAACCCAGCTCCGTGTCCTCAAAGTGGGGACACTGGCTGCACCCAGGCCTCACGGGTGCTGTGGGTGGGCTGTGTGGGTGTCACTGTATGGACGAGGCATGGGGTAGAGGGTGAGCATTGAGCACCTGGGGGAGGGGGCTCTCAGGATCGTTTGAGGATCTCCAACAAAATGAGCTGGGCAGGGGTCTGTCTCTGGAATGTGGGTGCCTTGGTTACCTGGGTCCAGCTCTGAAGAGCCAGAGCCGGCCCCAACTTCATCCACAGCTCCAGAGCGGGAGATGGTGCCTGGAGAGACTTCTTCAGGAGATTAGGAGCCAGCAGGGGACCAGGCACCTGCCCACGGAGAGCTTGACGCTGTCCCAGAAGAGCTGGCACCTGCCCCAGCCCCTGCTCCCACCCCTGCCCCTGCTCCTGCCAGAGCCACTCCCCCGTCCCCTGCCCCAGCCTGTGCTCCTGCTCTTGCATCTGTCCTAGCCCCTGTCCCTACCCCTGTCTCAACCCCTGCCCCTACCCCTGCTCCTACAGGGCTCCCAGAGCCACATCCAGAGCCTGAAGCCCTGTTCCTTGTACAATTATCTCTTGTTCTATCCCCAGACCCTGACAGCCCACAGGAATGTTTCATCCCCAACCTCTATATTCTTTCTCTATGGTATATATTACCTGTTATTTTATCTTTCCATGGTCTGCATACTGTTTATTATTTGTTTTAAATGAAATTACTTATTTTCATTTGGATATGTCACGAGCGTTAAGCACATTCCCAACACTGTGCCAGTGCATAGAACACCGCTGCAGGATGTCTCCATCCCCCAAAGGAGACCCTGAACCCAAAGCCCTCCCTGTGCATTTCTCCTCCAGCCCGGCCCCTATGCTGCTTTCTCCCTTTATTCCTTTACCTGATCTGGATGTTTCTATATGTGGAATCACACAATAGGTGCTTTTGTGTCTGCCCACCTATCTTCAAAGGGGACTCACTTTTTTCTGTGTTTATTTGACATAAAATTTCCCTTATTTGATATTGAAATGCCCAATGGATTAGATGAGATGTAATCATAGAGGCCCCTTTAGGAATTATGGGCACAATCTCAGGCCTGAGACCCATGTTCCTGCTGGGACACCACAGCCTGACCCCAGAGGACCCGACTGGCTCCTCCTGTGGCCCACACAGAAACCAGGCAAATGGAGAAAGCTGGAAGACACACCACAGAGGGTAAACGCTTGCTCACAACCCAAGCCAGAGAAAAGTTTCACCTGACTCTGCTCTAAACCAGGCTCCAAGTCACGCATTCTCACAGGGACAGACCAAACACATGCAAGCTCAGGGGGGAGGACAGGAACATGAGGAGGATGTGTCAGAGATGCGGAGCTCCCGGGGAAGGACTCTGGCAAAGGAAACCTATGGGGACAGCACTGGTCACCCTCAGAGCGGCAGGTGTCTGGTCTGGGAACCAGCAGCCCTGGGGAGAACATGAGGACATGAAGGCCCAATGCAAGTCCCCTGGAGAGAAGGGTGACGTGCATCCCTGTCTGGGAGAATAGTGAGCAGCGGCCATCCCAGGCCACAGGTGCACCCCTCACCTAACAGTGCTTGGCCTCAGACTCAGCATGATTTTTCCACCAATGTATTATCAGGAGTGTTCAGCACAGGGTGGTGGAGAGAGCAGGGAAAGGAACAAGGCTAAAGCTCAACTCCAGCATGATTTTTCACCAATGTATTATCAGGAGTGTTCAGCACAGGGTGGTGGAGAGAGCAGGGAAAGGAACAAGGCTAAAGCTCAAGGAGATGGGGACGCCTGGGTGGCTCAGTTGGTTGAGCAGTTGCCTTCGGCTCGGGTCATGATCCCAGCGTCCTGGGATCAAGTCCCACATCGGGCTCCTTGCTCGGCAGGGAGCCTGCTTCTCCCTCTGCCTCTGCCTGCCTCTCTGTCTGCCTGTGCTCGCTCTCTCTCTCTCAAATAAATTTTTTAAAAAATTTTTTTTTAAATCTTAAAAAAAAGCTCAAGGAGATGGATGGGATCCTCGGTCCCAGTCCTCATGATAGAATGTCCTATAGCTGCTGTCACAGGGTCATCCAGGGCACAGGATCCAGGAAACCCCTCCTGAGATCCCCCTCCTGCCACCCTGCTCCTGGGAACATTCAGAATTGTTTGAGGAAGTGGAGAGGATCCAGGGTAGCAGCAGGGCCAAGGAGGAGGAAGGTCAGCACTGGGAGGACAGATGGAGGTGCCTTGAGCCACCATCCAGGGCCTCGGCTGATATACCCTCAGACCTCACCCCAAATATTGGCTCCTGATATATGGACCGGACTTCTCGTCCTTCACTCCCTTCTTCTTTACCTCATTTATTCTCTCATTCATTACCCCCTCTCTTTCCCCTCCACCCTCCCTTCCCTCCCCCACTCCATCACCCTCCCTGCCTCCCTCC
>ML112471.1:0-14516 GCA_003697995.1 Taxidea taxus jeffersonii
GTGTGTGTGTGTGTGTGTGTCTCAGGAGGGGATGTGTGTGTGTGTGTGTGTGTGTGTGTCAGGAGGGGACGCTCCTGTGACATGCTTCTTGTCTAGCAATAGGAGGGCTCTTGGCTTCCGGATCTGTGAAGTGAGGGGATGGCTTAGATGACTTTAAGGAAGCCTCCCACATCACACTGCAAAATCCCTAGAGTCGGATTCTGGCAACACTCCGCTTCAGCTGCGAGGCCAGTTTCCTTCCGTAAAACAAATGGGTGGGCCTACAGTACTTTTCTGGAAGCCTGTTACTCGGAATCACCTGTGGCACTCCTCAGAGGAGCGTCCCCAGGACTGCGTCGCCGCACCGGGTCCCGGACTCACCGGGTGGGGGATGGAGGTGTGGAGCCAGCGCGGGCAGCATCCCTAGCCTTACCTGTGCGCGGAGCGGTGACTCACCTGCCCTCCCCCGCTCCCGGGCTGTTCCAGGAGTCACCGCTCCTCCTTCCTCTGGGAAGGGGTGGGTCATTCCCGGCCTGAACGCCCATTAGGGGCCTGGGATGAAGTAACTCGGGGGCACAGGGCGAAAAGCGAGAGATCCTCTTCCGAGTTCTGCCTAGGCGTCACCAGGGTCTCTCGGTCGGGGCCTCACCCCCAAAGCGAGGGTCGAGAAAGCGAGGCGGCGGCGGGAGGCTCCGGGAAGAGCGCTCCGGAGGGAGGTGCTCGGAAGGGCGGGCGGGGCCAGGGCCGCGGGCGGGGGCCGCGGGCGGGGGGCGGGCCGGGGGCGGGGGCGCCTGGCGGCCCATTTCCTCCTTGGAGTCGGACTGGAGGGAGACAAAGCGGCGGCCGTCGGCTTTGGGCCTCAGGAATCTTCCTGCGCTCGCCCCACTCGCCGCAGGTAACTCTCTTCGGGCGGGCGCGGGTTCCGGGCCGAGGGGCTCCTCCTGCGGGCGGGCGGCGGTCTCCTCCGCGACCCCGCCCTGAATCGGGCTCCTGGCCGGTTGCGGTGCGGCGTCCGGCCCGCTGCTTCCCGTGCGGGGCCCCTGGCCTGGGCTTTGGCCCGGCGGGCGGGGCCGACGCTTCCAGGCGCTCGGGAAGTTGAGGGGCCGAGGAGGCTGGAGCGGAGCGAGCGGCAGGCCCCGCGCGGACGCGGCGCTTTCTCTCGGGAAACTTTCTCCCGGTTTTTAAACTTTGTCCCAGTCGACTCGGTGCGCGCGCTGGGCCCCCTCGGCCGCCTTTTCCCGTGGAGGGGAGCCTGCGCGCTGTTTCCGGTGCGGGAGTGGCGGGGAGCTGAGGTTCCCTGTGAAGTGATTGTGGTTTGTGGTTTCCGTGGTCGCACCCTCCTCCTTCTCCCCCGCCACCGAAACTTGTTGGTCTGGCGGACTTGAGGTTCGCTGAGGCCACGCTCCGGCTCGTCGGGCCCCCAGCGAAGGTGCGAGTGGGGTACCGCCTTTCTCCGACCGGGTCTGGCTGGGTAGGTGCGCCACACCCGAGTGGACTTTTGGCGTGTACCGAGTTAACCTTTGTTGTGGAATTACTCAGACTTCTTGTGCTGGTGGAGAGGACGCGCCTCACTTAGGCTCGTCCTCGTTTGCCCGGGGGGCGTTGAACTCCTTCTTGTTGACTTTTAAAGGAGTCTGCGTGTGTGAAGCACTTGTTGGAAAAAATGTGGACCGAATGCCTGACCCTGGCTTGCCAGGAATGGCTTCCCAGCAATGCAAGCGGCAGTTGGCTCGAGCCAGGATCGGCAGACACCCTCTTATGTCCTCCTGCGCCTTTGGAACTTTTTTTTTTTTGGTGTTTGTTTTGAACAGAATTTACAATTTAGAAGAATGAGTTATTTGAAGTCTCCTAACTAAATTAAGGACATTTCGTATTTATGTTGAAGGAAGCGGTTACATCATTGTATTGTTGCAACAGGATAACTATTTCTATGAGAGGATATTTTATTTAGCAGTGACTTTTGAAGTGACTGTACAGGTTCATGTTACTTTAGGAAAATGTAAGTTAAATTAATTAGAATGTGTTATTTTGTTTTACAAGACGAAAGAAATTATCCATAGTCTCTGCTTAATTATGTACCCTTCTTGACTCTTAATTAAGTTAAATAATTTTTTTAAAATTTTATTTGTCAGAGAGAGAGCGCAGGAGCAAGCACAGACAGAGTGGCAGGCAGAGGGAGAAGCAGGCTCACTGCGGAGCAAGGAGCCCAATGTGGGACTCGATCCCAGGACGCTGGGATCATGACCTGAGCCAAAGGCAGCTGCTTAACCAACCGAGCCACCCAGGCGTCCCTAAGTTAAATAATTTTTATCTGCTTTTTTTTTTTTAAGGGCCTGCCCCTGATGTCAGATATGGGCTGTGTTCCCAAGAGCTCTTAGTGTAATGTAGGGAAGGCATATTACCCCCCCGCCCCCCAATGTACTGCAAGGCAGACTGTTAAAAGTGCCATAATAGTACTTGTGCATGGGTCATATCTTCTATACTACTAAGGACAGAAAAAAAAAACAACTCGTGGGAGCACGGAGAGGGGCCTAATAAGTTCTGTTTGGAGAAGTCCAGAAAGGCTCTGGAAGGTGGTGGCGTTTGAACTGGATGAAACTTGAGTAGGGTTTTTTCAGTGGAGGAAGCATAAAGGGGGATAGGAGTTGGTGGAATTATGACATGACTCTTCTGGTTTTCCTTACATTTTTGGCTTTTGCTTCTCAGGTTTTTTTTTTTCTCCCTTTCAGTTCACTCAGACCCAAGATCCTTTCTAACATATCTCAGCCTTTGACACTGTTGAGGTGAAATCACCTTCATTGCTATCAGCGTCTCATTCTTACAGTGAGTTAGAGATCAGGGGTGCCCTCTCCTTCTAAGTTGAGAATCTCTTCTCTGTGCAGTTTCCATACCTTCAAACTTAGGTGCTCAAGTCCAAGTTTTGATTTTGATAGTGGCTGTCTCACCTCACCTTACACCAGAGAGCTGAGTGTCCCAGGTGCTTCTCAAACTCAGCATGCCCAAAATGAGATACCTTTCTTTTCTGGAAACCTAAACCCCATATGTGGAGATCAGCAGTAACTGGTAGGCTACTCAGATGATATTTTTCTCTATTATTTTTTTTGAGAAAGTGATAGCCTGAGACATGACAGACAGACCTGGTTGTTGCTGGTGGTGGTATGTAGTGGTGGTGAAGATCTGGAGTAAGGGAACAGGGTCCTCTGCTTGTGTAAAGGTCCTGAGACAGGAATGAACTTAATGTGTTTTGAGACCTAAGACCTGTGGGAAGAAGGCCTCACATGAGATTGCCAGGGAACACCAGGTCATATGTTTGGATCTTAATTCTAAGATCTGTAAGAAGCCATTGTAGGGAGTTTTATGATCTGATATTTTAAAGGAAAATTTTGGGAGTGAGGTGGTATGGATGAAGAACTGTATTTTGGGGAAATGAGACAGGACTTAAATATGGTTTGGTTGTAAGAGGCCTAAGCTTATCTCTGACTATTGTTTTCTCAGTAATGCACCCCCCCCCCCCATGTATTCTTTCCCTTTCTTGATGAGCTCTTAGTCACATCTCAGGACTCAAGTTAGGTCTTTCCTTTCTGGTAGCAAACCTCTTCTCACCAGGAGGTATTATACTGTACCTTATATTACTGATATCCCTGTTTGCCTTTTCTGCTACAGAGTGGGCCTGTGAGCCCCCTGATAGCCTTAGCACCTGGCCTGGGGGGCAAATTAGATACTGTGGAATGAAGGAGGAAAGAGTCTTTCCCGTCTTGGGAAAGAGTCTTTCCCGTCTTGAGTCTAAATTGTGGGTAGAACTGTGAAGGATGAGGCAATAGTCAGATTATGGAGAGCCTCAGATTGAAAACTGTCTCCATTCCATTCTTCTTTCTTTCTTTTTTTTTTTTTTTAAGATTTTATTTATTTATTTGACAGAGATCACAAGCAGGCAGAGAGGCAGGCAGACAGAGAGAGGAAGGGAAGCAGGCTCCCTGCCAAGCAGAGAGCCCGATGCGGGGCTCGATCCCAGGACCCTGGCTGGGATCATGACCCGAGCTGAAGGCAGTGGCTTTGACCCACTGAGCCACTCAGGCGCCCCTCCATTCTTCTTTCTTTTCTACCCATATCTAATCATAGATGAAAGCCTCTCCATCCAGTGTTCATGTTACATTAATTCCTTTTTTCTGTTTTCTCTATTTCCACTGCAGTTTAGATTATCTTCCCATCTTTGAACAATTGAAACTACTTGTAGTTCTCTGGATAAATTGTTCTGTTTTTGTTTTCTTTGGTGCCTTTTTTTCATATTTTTTCCTTTTCCTAGAGCTGTTCTCTTTTTTTCATTCCTCTGATAAACTCATTTACTCTTTATTTTTTTAAAAATATTTATTTATTTGACAGACAGAGATTACAAGTAGGCGGAGAGGCAGGCAGAGAGAAGAGAGGAGGAAGCAGGCTCCCTGCTGAGCAGAGAGCCCGACACGGGGCTCGATCCCAGGACCCTGGGATCATGACCTGAGCCCAAGGCAGAGGCTTTAACCCGCTGAGCCACCCAGCCACCTCGTTTACTCTTTAAAACCTACCTTAGATGTCACTGCCTCTGGGTTTTCTCTTAGAACTCAGTGCTTCTTGGGTAGCTTGTACATACTCTGTGGTTGCATCTTTCGTACTGTTTGGTAAATATTTTTATGTCTGTCTTTTTCCCAGCTGGGGGTTCTTAGAAATGGGGCCTGAGCTTTTATTTTTCACAGAACTTTTAAAAAATTAAAGTATCATATACCTGTAGAAGTGTGCTCAAATCACGAGAATACCTGCCTAATGCTGTATTTGAGTGAAGACCACCCACATCTACTGTATAGACCAAGAAACAGTAAATTATCAGTCAGTACTCCAGGAATCCCAGGTCACCACCACCTGTCCCTCTGCTCCCTTCAGTTTTTAATCTGAGATTTGGGAACATTATGGTTGCTTGGTTGCTCTGTTAGTGTTTGCCACAGTTAGTGGAATGTTTTCCTATCTTCCCCCTCCACCTTTCCGTCTTTTACACCTAAGTAGTACTCATGTTCATTTGAGAAACTTACTGCTCTCTCCTTGCTGAACTGATCAGACTCTTCGGTTTGCATTTAAGACCAAAATTCTGGCTCTGAATTCATTTGTTCAACTTCATTTTCTTTCTTTCCCTTCCCCAAGATTTACTTATTTGTGAGAGAGAGAGAGAGAGAGAGAGAGAGTGAGGGGGGGGGCATGGGAGGAGCGGAGGGTGAGGGAGAGAATCCTCAAGCAGACTCCCCACTTAGTCCAGAGCCTGATGCTGGGCAGATCTTACAACCCTGAGATCATGACCTGAGCTGAAACCAAGAGTCGCTCAACTGACTCAGCCACCCAGGCATACCTCAACTTCATTTTCTACTGTAAATTGTTGCTACATGTCCTTTGCACCTGCCAGGCATTGGTACTGGAGTGCCTCATCCTTCTCTTGACATGAATGCTATCCATTGATGAATTCAGGCTGGTTAACGTGGGTTTTTTTTTTTTTTTTTTTTTTTCTGTTGAGATGTTTGTCATCATTGCTGAAAGTGATCTTTAATTTACTGGAAATTCTTTTTTTTCTTTTTTAAAGATTTTATTTATTTGATAGAAATCACAAGTAGGCAGAGAGGCAGGCTCCCTGCTGAGCAGAGAGCCTGATGTGGGGCTCGATCCCAGGACCCTGGGATCAGACCTGAGCCGAAGGCAGATGCTTTAACCCACTGAGCCACTCAGGTGCCCCAATTTACTGGAAATTCTAAAATTTGCCTCTGTCCATGACATTCTCACCCCTGATCCTGTTTGTGTGTGTGTTTTGGTGGTAAAATATATGTAACAAAATTTACCATTTTAACATTTTTATGTATACACTTCAGTGACATTGAGTACATTCATATTTTTGTTCGCTCATCACCACCATCCATATCCAAAACTTTTTTCATTTTCCAAAACTGAAACTCCGTATACATTAAACATTAGCTCCCCATTTTGCCTCCCTTCAGCCCCCTGACAACCACCATTATACTTTCTCTTTGAATTTGACTACTGTAGGCACCTCACGTAGGTTGAATAATACAGTATTTGTTCTTTTGTGAATGGTTTATTTTCCTTAGTATAATATCTCAGGGTTCATCTGAGTTGTAGCATGTGTCAGAATTTCCTTCCTTTCTTAGGCGGAAAGATACACTAGTATCTGCATCTGTTGGTGGACACTTTGGTTGGTTCCACTTTTTGGCTGATAATAATGCTGATATGAAATGGGTGTACAAGTATGTGTTTGTGTCCCTGCTTTAAGTTCTTTTGGGTATGTACCCAGAAGTGAAATTTGTGGGTCATAAGTTAATTCTATGCTTATAGTTTTTAGGAACTGCTGTACTATCTTCTACAGTAGCTATACCATTTTATATGTTTAGTAGCAGTGTGTGAGGGTTCCAGTTTCTCCACATCCTCACCAACAGTTGTTGTTTGTTTGTTTCTTTCTTTCTTTTAAACTAGCCCTACCCTAATTACCCTAATGGAAGTAAGGTGGTACTTCTTTGTGGTTTTGCTTTGCACTTCTCTGATTAGTGATGTTGAGCATCTTTTCTTGTGATTATTGGCCATTTGTATATTTTCTTTGAATAAGTCTCTGTTTTAAGTCCTGTGGCAATTTTAATTAAGTTGTTTGCTTTTTTGTTGTTCAGTTTTAGATGTTCTTTGTATGTTCTGGATTTTTTATTTTATTTTTTTCCCTTTTATTATTGTAAGATTTTATTTATTCATTTGGAACAGAGAGATACAGAGTGAGAGAGAGCATGAGCAAGGGGAGAGGCATAGAGGGAGGGAGAAGCAGACTCCAGCTGAGCTGGGAGGCTGCATCCCAGAACCCAGAGGTCATGCCTTAAGCCCAGGGCAGATGTTTAACCATCTGAGCCACTGGGGCATCTCTTCTGGATTTTAAAAAAATTATAGTATAGTTAACATAAAGCGTTACAGTTTCAACTGTACAGTGTAGTGATTCAACAATTTTATACATTACTTAATGCTCATTATAATAAGTGTACCCATGATCCCGTTTACTGATTTCACTCATCCCCCCACCCACCTCCCCTCTGGTAACTTATCAGGTTGTTTTCTATACTTAACAGTCTGTTTTTCAGTTGTCTTTTTTTTTTTTTTTCTTTGCTTGTTTTGTTTCTTAAATTGCATATATGAGTGAAATCATATTTTATCATTTGTCTTTCTCTGACTTATTTCACTTAGCATTATATTTTCTAGATCTGTCCATGTTGGAAATGATTACAGTTTCATTCTTTGTGATGGCTGAGTAATACTCCACATTTTTTTAAAAAAAGATTTTATTTATTCATTTGACAGAGGGAGAACACAAGCCCCGGGGAGCAGCAGGGAGAGGGAGGATGTGGGGCTGGATCCCAGGACCCTGGGACCATGATCCAAGCCAAAGGCAGATGCCTAACCAACTGAGCCACCCCGGGAACCCTGAGTAATATTCCATTTTGTGTGTGTGTGTGTGTGTGTGTGTGTGTGTATGTATGTGTATATATATATATATGTGTGTGTGTGTGTGTGTATATATATGTATTTATATATATATCACATCTTCTTTATACATTCATCAATCGATTGACACCAGGGCTGCTCCATAATTTGACTGTTGTAAATAATACTGCAGTGAACATAAAGATGGATATCTTTTTGAATTAGTGTTTTCATATTCTTTGGGTAAATATCCAGTAGTGGACATATAGTTTGAATATTAATCCCTTTTTAGTGTATGATTTGCAAATATTTTCTCTCAGGTTTTGGGTTCCCTTTTCACCCTGTTGATGCACAGAAGTTTTAAAATTTGATCAAGGTCTGTTTATCTGTTTTTTTCTTTTGTTGTCTGTGATTTTGGTGTCATATATAAGAAGTCATTGCCAAATCCAGTGCCATGGAGCTTTTCTCCTCTGTGTTTTTTGTTTTTTTGAACCCCCTCAGCTAAACTGGATATCCTGAGGGCAGGAACTAAGTTAGTATTCTAGGCCCTTTACCCTCCAGCACAGTGAAGGCATGGTGAACAAGGAAAAAGTAGGGAAAACATTTTTTTAAATTTTAATTTTTAAAAGGTCTTAATGAACAATAAAGAGTTATGTTTAGAGTATTTCTTGCTGTTGCTGATTTGTCATTGATTATGTCTGTCTCATGAATTAGGATGATAGTGTGTTTTTAGTTTTTAATCTTAAGAGTCCCAACTGGAGAGTTTAGAGTTCGAACTTCATCATCTGTGTAATGAATAAGGGAATTTATAAAGGATATTTAACATCTAATGTATAAAATGCTAATTTATTCTTTCAGTCCTGAACAGGAAATGTATTATCCATATTAAGTGGGTTGTCTTACAAACAAAACTAGTGAACTAGTTCAGTATTTAAATAGCATTAAATTGGGACGCCTGGGTGGCTCAGTTGGTTAAGCAGCTGCCTTCGGCTCAGGTCATGATCCCAGCGTCCTGGGATCGGGTCCCACATCGGGCTCCTTGCTCAGTGGGGAGCCTGATTCTCCCTCTGCCTCTGCCTGCCACTCTGTCTGCCTGTGCTCGCTCTCCCCCTCTCTCTAACAAATAAATAAATAAAATCTTTAAAAAAAAATAGCATTAAATTGCTGGTTTACCTTCCTTTAGACTCTTCTAGACTATAAATTCTTTTGCAAGATGCCTAGCTCCTTCAGGGCTATTACTTTCTTCTGAATCTTTGACTCCTGTGATACCTGACATATTTCTAAACCCATAGCAGATACTCTTCAATAAATACTGGATTAGTTATAGTAGGTATACATAAGCTATATATAGGATTGCGCCAGGGGATGGAGGCATGACTTTACCTCCACTTCATTAGAGCTTTTTTGGTAATAAAACTCATAGTACCTAGAGATAAATATTGCTGACATTTTGGGGTAGATCCTCTAATCTTTTTCCTACACATGTATATTGTCAGTAACTTTTATAAAAATTAGTTTTTACTTTATGTGCTCTTTTGTAATTTACTATTTATTATAATTTGAACATTTTCCCTGTTAGTAGGCTAAGATTAACCTTTATTTTTTGTATTAGTTAGAAAAAAGAACTGCCAAATAAACTAGGCAATGAGCTCAATTGTAAGACACATCCAGATTTTAGAGACTTAAAAATGTGAAATATGTATGTATTAGAACTGATGACATATGATTAATTGCACAATACTAATATAGCATATTTTTTTAAAAAAGATTTTTTATTATTTGACACAGAGAGAGATCACAAGCAGGCAGAGAGGCAGGCAGAGAGAGAGGGGGAAGCAGGGTCCCTGCTGAGCAGAGAGCCCCATGCGGGGCTTGATCCCAGGACCCTGGGATCATGACCTGAGCCGAAGGCAGAGGCTTTAACCCACTAAGCCACCCAGGCGCCCCTAATATAGCATATTAATGATCCCTTACTGTTCCATTATGCAGCACCCCCTCCTTTTTTTAAGATTTTATTTATTTGACAGAGAGAGGCAGACATGGAGAGAGGGAATACAAGCAGGGGGAATGGGAGATGGAAAAGCAGGTTTCCCGCTGATCAAACCCCATGTCAGGCTCCCTTCTCAGCAGGCTCCCCCTCTACAACCCCCCACCAGTTGTGGGCGGGCGGGCTGTCTGTCTGTCTGTCTCATATAAATAAATAAAATGTTAAAAAAATGTCTAGTTATACTTAATCAACGTGGCATATATGGTACATTAATTTTTAATTTTTTGTTTGAGAAACTGTCATACTTACCATATTACGTTCCTACTGGCAGTACACAAGGGCTCTCATTTCTCCACATCTTTGACAACACTTGTTACTTTCTTTTTTTTTGATGGTAGCCATTGAGTATGAAGTAGTATTTCATTGTAGTTTTGGTTTGCATTTCCTTGATGATTGGTGATGTTGAATATCTCTTCATGTGTTTATTGCACATCCCTGTATGTCTGGAGAAATATCTGCTTAAATCCTTTGGACATCATTGGGTTGTTTGTTTTCTCGTGTTTGAGTTTTAGGAGTTCTCTGTTTTCTGAGTATTAATCCCTTATCACATATATGATTTGCAGATATTTTCTTCCATACCCTGGGTTACCTTTTCACCCTGTGACCCTGTGGATAATAATGTCTTTTGATATACAAAAGTTACTTTGATGAAGTCCAATTTACTTGTGCCTTCAGGTGCCCTATGCAGGAAATAATTTCCAAATTCTGTGTCATAAAATGTTCTCCCTGTGTTTTCTTCTAAGAGGTTTATAATTTTAGTTCTTACATTTAGGTCTTTAGCGCATTTTGAGTTCGTTTTTCTGTATGATAATAGGTAAGGATACAACTTTATCCTTTTACACGTGGACATGCAGTTTACTCCACAGCATTTGTTGGAAAGACAATCATTTCCTCATTGAATGGTCATGACTCCCTTGCTGAAAATCATTTCCCTGTAAATGTGAGCATTTGTTTCTGGATGATCTGTTCTGTTGGTCTCTATGTCTTTATGCCATTACCACACTATTTTGATAATTGTAGCTTTGTATTAGGCTGATGTCAAATTAGCTCTTGAAGCTAGTAATATTTTGTACATTTATATTCTGTGGTTCCGTTGTACATGCTGTTTTGAAAATAAAATAAATTCATTTAACTTCTATACATCTTGATTGTGGGGATGATTACTCAGCTGTCTGAGTTTGTTAAAACTTAGGAATAGTACACCAGGGTTAATTTTACTGCGTGTGAAAAGTGATAAAATAGGTAAAAAATAAACTTATCCAAGGCCAATTATCATTTCTGCTTTTCTCAGCTCAAATCATTTTTTCCTCGTGAGTGACTGTGAATACACACCTTGAAAGAGTATTCATAGAACTTTGGTTATAATGTATATGTTGGAGGATTTAAGTCTTACTAGTTCCTTCTGTTTTCTTTTTTTTTTCCTTCTATTTTCTTTCTTTCTTTTTTTTTTTTTAAAGATTTTATTTATTTAGACAGACAGAGAACACAAGTAGTCAGAGAGGCAGGCAGGGAGAGAGAGGAGGAAGCAGGCTCTCTGTGGACCAGAGAGCCCGACGTGGGGCTCGATCCCAGGACCCTGGGACCATGACCTGAGCCGAAGGCAGAGGCTTTAACCCACTGAGCCACCCAGGCGCCCCCCTTCTGTTTTCTTTTAAGAAAAAAATTGAAGTGGCGACTGGGTGGCTCAGTCAGTTGGGCATCTCCTTTGTCTTGGCACTGGGTGTGGTCCCAGGGTCCTGGGATTCAACCCCTGCTCAGCAGGGAGCCTGCTTCTCCCTCTTCCTCTGCCCCTTCCCCTTGCCTGTGCGTGTGAGTGCACAATCTCTCTCTCTCTCTCTCACTCATGTGTGTACTCTCTCTCAAAAGATTAAAAAATAAAGAACAACAAAAAACAATAACAACAAAAATAAGTTAAACACATCAGGCATCTGGGAGAGCCTCTCCGAGCAGCAATTCCTAAAATTCGGTCAGATGCCAGTGTGCTAGCTTCCAGACCTTGAGGGTGTTGCTCCTGAAGTGTATTCATTAGCTTAGCCCCCCCACAACGTGGGCCTGACTTGAAAGTGAACAGTTTGCCTTGACTTGCCCTGCCTCATGATGTTTGTTCACTTGCAAGAACACTATACTAAATTTATGCGTTATTGAAAGTTCAAAGTGTGCAGAAATAACCATGCTTCAGAATAAAACTTCAACATTGCCCTTTCTCTCTTGGAGCCTCTAAAATGTTCATTATTTTCATCTTTAGTTTTTTTTTTTTAATAATGTCAAACTTTTTCTCCATGTGCAAGCATGCCCTCAACCCCATTTCTAATGGAGCTTGAAATTAACATGCATTTCTATTTACTTGTTGATGGACTGTCATCTATCAACCCCACTTTTTAAAAATTATTTTTTAAAGATTCTATTTATTTATTTGATAGAGATCACAAGTAGGCAGAGAGAGAGAGAGGAGGAAGCAGGCTCCCTGTTGAGCAGAGAGCCCGATGCAGGGCTTGATCCCAGGACCCTGGGATCATGACCAGAGCCGAAGGCAGAGGCTTTAACCCACTGAACCACCCAGGCACCCCTCAACCCCACTTTTTGATTGTGATTTAATTTTTGCTTTTTCAGTGGCTCAAGGTTATAGTAATGCACATAATACAAATATGATTTGAAAGGCAGCTTGGAATGTTTTATTTATTTATTTATTTAAAGATTTTATTTTATTTATTTGACAGAGAGAGTGAAAGAGAGAGGGAACACAAGCGGGGGGATGGGAGAGGGAGAAGCAGGCTTCCCGCCAAGCAGGGAGCCGGATGCAGGGCTGGATCCCAGGACCCTGGGATCATGACCTGAGTGGAAGGCAGACACTTAATGACTGAGCCATCCATGCGCCCCTTGAGTGTTATTTTAAGTGTTTGTAATAAAGATTGATTATTTGGAACAAGTATTATATGAGTAATGTGATTTGATTTTTAAAAATCCTTGTCATCTGTCCCGTTACAGTTGTAGTAGAGGTAGAGCAGGAATTACATTGTGGAAGTTGTTATGATTTTATGCTGTAACTTTTTTTTTTAAAGACTCCAAGGGCATTATAGAAGAAACAAACTCTCATTTGCTTTAAAAGTTTTTAATGAATAATTTAGTCCAATTTAATCTTGGTGTTAAGTAACTGGTCATACTCTTTAATTGCTAATTTAAAGGCTAGTTCTTTCCTGGATTACTTAGTTTTGGCTATTGCCATTTTATTCTAGTGAGCTGTAGATTTCCATCATTTACTTATTCTGAGATTTGATTAGTAAATATTGTCAGAAATAAGTGGACCATCAATTGGATTTTGAAAATGTGTTATTGCTATGGTTTTTTGCTTAATATTTGGTATTATGAATTGAAAATGGGAGTTAGAAGCCTGTCTAATTACCAGGCTACATAATCCTGTACTGGTTTATTATCCAGGTAGGACTGCAGACTGTTCTTGAAACTGAAAGTGCTGTCATAACTCAGGAAATGCATTCAGTGTGGCCCATTTCAAGTGACATGAAGGAAAAGAGCCTTTGCTAATAGTCCATTTACCCTGTGTAGCTCTGAAACATGCTTTTCTTTCCAAGCAAAGATGTATTATTACTATTCTCACATGGTGTGTTGAATATTTCATTATGTTAAATATTTCAATGTTAATCTACACTTTTTTTTATTTTTTATTTTTTAAAGATTTTATTTATTTGTTAGAGAGAGAGAGAGAGCGCGAGCACAGGCAGACAGGCAGGTAGAGGCAGAGGGAGAAGCAGGCTCCCTGCCAAGCAAGGAGCCCGATGTGGGACTCATCCCAGGACGCTGGGATCATGACCTGAGCCGAAGGCAGCCGCTCAACCAACTGAGCCACCCAGGGGTCCCTTAATCTACACTCTGAATCATGGTTTGTGAAAAATGATAGTGTAGTGAGTAAGGCAGAAACTGAAAGGGTAAGTTACTTGTCAGTGTTCATGGGGTTTTTCTCTTCTGGGGATCTCTGAATTGGCAAAGGTTTCTTAGAATCATCTGTTATCATTTTCTTGCTTCCTTGGACCTGGGATCATCATGTTCTCAGAAAAGCTGTGGTCTGACTTTGAAGTATATCTTTAGAAACCTGTCATTTTGCAGAGAAGTGGCTAAGTGAAATGTGAGCTTGATCCCTTGGGAGGAGGGGGAAAAACCAAGGGAATTGAAGATGGCAATAGCTGAGAGAAATTTAAACTTCTTTTGGGTCATTAAGACCAGTGAAAGGTGTAATGTTTTCTAGTTTGTCTTTATTGAGGCAGGGTCAAAGGCAACCTTTAGTTAGCTGTATCTCAGTAACAGTGGGAAGGGTTCAGTTAAATGCAGCACACAGGGACGCCTGGGTGGCTCATTTGGTTACCCAGCTGCCTTCGGCTCAGGTCATGATCCCAGCGTCCTGGGATCAAGTCCCACATCGGGCTCCTTGCTCGGCAGGGAGCCTGCTTCTCCCTCTGCCTCTGCCTGCCACTCTGCCTGTGCTCGCGCTCGCTCTAACAAATAAATAAATAAAATCTTAAAAAAAAAATAAATGCAGCACACATTTAGTCAAAGTCTGCCTTTTTTTGTTGTTGTTAGAGAGCACAGGCAGACAGAGTGGCAGGCAGAGGCAGAGGAAGAAGCAGGCTCCTTGCCAAGCAAGGAGCCCGATGTGGGACTCCATCCCAGGACGCTGGGATCACGACCTGAGCCGAAGGCAGCTGCTTAACCAACTGAGCCACCCAGGCGTCCCCAAAGTCTGCCTTTCAAACCAGGTGTTGGGAGATGTTAAGAATTTATAAGTCACCATTGCTAACCTCAAGAGTTTACAGACTAATGGGATTATTAGCCTAAGTAATCACTGGTAGGTAAGAATTAGGAATCTATATTTTTGCTAATTTATAACGGACATTTTTTAAAAGATTGATTAATTTTATAGAGAATTTGTGCTAGTGAGCAGGGGTAGGGTAGCGGGCAGAGAATCTCAAGCAGAGGCCCCTCCCAACCCCCCCCC
>ML112471.1:14616-27442 GCA_003697995.1 Taxidea taxus jeffersonii
CCCCCCCCCCACCCATTGCCTCTCTGCCTACTGGTGATCTCTCTCTCAAATAAATAAAATCTTTAAAAAAAAAAGTTAAAATCAAGAGACGGATGCTTAACCGGCCGCCCAAGCACCCTGAAAATGATGTTTCTTATTTCTTACACAAGTGTCTGTGTTGCTAGATGAAACCTAAAACTGTCAAGCCAGTTGTTGATCATTTACAGAACGTTGTTAGGTGAAAAATTAACCATACTCAAGAAAGCCATGGTCCCTGTGCTCAAAGGGAAGCTCCCAGTTTCCTGGGAGACAGATGCACTAACCTAGTGCTGTAATGGAGATGCGAGTGAAGTGCTGGAGGGCTCAGAAAAGAGGGAACAGCTCTTTCTGTAGGATTAGAGGACATTTGTGTGAGTCTTGAAGGAAGGTGGAAAAGTCAGAAAAGGTGCTCTGGGCTAGAGAGGGTTTATATAAAGGTCTGGACATGTGCATGTGCATTGGAGAAGTTTCACAGAGTGGATGGAGGTGATGAGTCTGTCAGGCTAGTGCCAGTCAAGTTTGTTTACAGGAGTTTGGGCTTCATCCTGTTTGTGGTGGGGAAGCAGTCCCTCTTTTTTTTCGGGGGGAGTAGACTCTATCGTAAGTGAGGCAGTCTGGATAATGATTGGAAATGAGAATATATATATATTTTAAAGACTTCTGGATATTCATTTATTTATTTAAAAGATTTTATTCATTTATTTGACAGAGATCACAAGTAGAGCAGAGAGGCAGGCAGAGAGAGAGGAGGGGAAGCAGGCTCCTTGCTGAGGAGAGAGCCCCCTGCGGGGCTCGATCCCAGGAACCTGGGATCATGATCTGAGACGAAGGCAGAGTCTTTAACCCACTGAGCCACCCAGGTGCCCCAAGACTTCTAGATATTTTAAACCAGGACCCAGGCCAGAGCCCTGAGACGGGAAGGGTTAGTAGAGTGAGGTATTCACTGAAGTAGAGGAGGGAGAGGGAAGAGGATGAAATAAAGGCCTAGAATCTCCTGGGGCAGCTGGTTGGGTGGAACTTTGGTCAGCAGAAATGGGGAATGCCAAAGAGGGAGTAGACTGGGAGGAAAATACTTGCCTTTCGGCCTGTGGAGTTTGAGGGACTTAGCTCTTCAGTTGCTTTGTGAGAAGAAGGCCTTTGGATTGGGGAAATGCTGGTGGCCTTTACTATGGTAGCTATGAGGAGGTGGGGTTTGTTTCTTGTGTTTTTTTTTTTTTTAGGTGGGTGAGTGGGTAGGTCGAGTTTTAGGAGTTCTCAGGCAGTGTTATAAACAGTAAGAATAGAATGGGCCCAAAGTATTTTTAAGTTGGAAAGATAAAAGACCAACCTTCTAATACCTCCTGATTTCTTTGCCTATTTTTAATGTTACTTTTTGCTATTTATTTTATTTTGTTTTTTACTTCTTGCCATTTAAATATTTATCTTCTGCTTGTTTTTGGAAGGCTTCAAAGATCTTTGGTGCTGTTGTCTCCTCTAACCTGAAACAGCTGCCTTACCCCCTCTTTACAACAGATCCTCAGTGAGGACTCCTCCCCTTTTGGGGACTCCCTCCTGGGTGCTGCTCTGGTGAGCTAATGTTTCCTAACTGTTCTCTGTTGTATCGTAACTATTTTCTTGTGTTGACTAAGTCCCCCCCCCCCAGCTTTTTTTTCTTTGAAGATCTTCAGATGTACACAAAAGTTGAAAGAGTATTGGAATAAGCACTTGACTAGTCAGTTCACTTGGATTCACCAGTTGTTAACATTTTTCGTATTTGCTTTGTTACTCTATAAACTTTTCTTGAGGCATTTGAAAGTAAACTGCAGATACCAGGGTACTTCAGCATGTAAGTCCTAAGAATAAGGACATTGCCTTATCCTAACTTCAATATCACACAAGACATTTTACATTAATAAAGTAACACAAAGAGTGGTCGAAGAACTGTGTCACTTCTCCCGGGGAACTTGGGAGAAATGCCAACTCTGACGTCCTACCCTAGACCTGATGTGGGAAATAAAAGCAAAAGAAAAATTAAATTTCCTTACTACTTACAGTACATTAATAAGTCCTTGAAACAGGCAGAGTGACATTCCTCTAGGAGCCTAGTAGCCTCAGTGTTAACACTTTGCTAAGGGCAAAAGGCAGTCTTACCCTGAAGCCCAGATTCCTGTCAGTCTACTTTAACATATAAAAATTGCTTTGGAAACTTCCTTTATCTCGACTCTCCAAGATAGATGTTGGCATTCATCCCCCAAGCATATGACCCACTGATACATGCCTGAAGGATCTCATGACTAAGGTTTCATTAGACAGTAATAAATGACCTTTTCCTAACAATAGCTAGTCCCCTCAAGGTCCTGTAAACCTTGCTATCAAAGTTCCTTAGAGACTTAAGGTATCCCTAACCCCGCCCCAGTTTGAAAGTATATAATTGGCCAATCCTCACAATCCCAGTGCAGGTCTTTTTTTTTTTTTAATGATTTTTTATTTATTTATTTGACAGAGAGAGAGAGAGATCGATCACAAGTAGGCAGAGAATCAGGCAGAGAGAGGGGGGGAAGCAGGTTCTCCGCTGAGCAGAGAGCCCGACGTGGGGCTCAAACCAGGAACCTGAGCCAAAGGCAGCGGCTTAATCCACTGAGCCACCCAGGTGCCCCCCCCAGTGCAGGTCTTTTTGTCCATGGGTCCTGTCTCCATGCTTTAATAAAACCACCTTTTTGCATTGACAAGGTCTCAAGAATTCTTTTTTTTTTTTTTTAAGATTTTTAAAATTTATTTGACAGAGATCACAGACAGGAGGAATCAGGCTCTCTCCTGAGCGAGGAGCCTGATGTGGGCCTCTATCCCAGGACCCTGAGATCATGACTTGAGCCAAAGGCAGAGGGTTAACTGACTGAACCACCCAGGCGCCCCAAGAATTCATTTCTTGGCTGTTGGCTTTGAACTCCCATCTTTCCTACATGAGACCTAACTGAGTCAGAATTTGCCTTTTAACAGGATTCCCAGAAATACTGATCTTATGTCGTGGTGCATATTTATATTAAATTTTGTCAATTGTCCTAGTGATTTTTTTTTTAAGATTTCATTTATTTATTTGTTAGAGAGAGAGAGAGAGTGTGTGTTAGCACAGACAGAGTGGTAGGCAGAGGGAGAAGCAGGCTCCCTGCCTAGCAAGGAGCCCGACGTGGGACTCGACCCAGGAAGCTGGGATCATGACCTGAGCAGAAGGCAGCCGCTTAATCAACTGAGCCACCCAGGTGTCCCATGTCCTAGTGATTTTTTTAATAGTTTTTTTTTTTTTTTTAAATCCAGGAATCCGGGGTGTTTGGGTGGCTCAGTCAGTTAAGTGGCTACCTTTGGCTCAGGTCATGATCCCAGCCTCCTGGGTTTGAGCCCCAGGTTGGGCTTCCTGCCCAGGGGGCAGTCGGCTTCTTCCTCTCTCTCTACTTCCTCCTGCTTGTGCGTAAGTTCTCTCTCTCTCTTCCCCCCACCTCAAATAAGTAAAGTCTTAAAAAATAAATGCAGGAACCAATAAAAGATCCCATACTGTGTTTAGTTATCATATCTCTTCAGTTTTTATTTGTCTCCCCCTTCTCCCTCCATGACACTGACACTTGGGAAGAGTTTAGGCTGATTTTGTAGATGCTCTATAGTTTGGATTGGTCTGATTGTTTCCATTTTTGGCCATACTATGTACATAATGATGTTCCTTTCTGAGGGCATTGCAGCAGTTGTCACATTGTTCTTCTGGTGGTGATGCCAAGTTTAAACACTTGATTAGTTAGCATCTGCCACATTTCTCCCTTGTAAGTCACCTGTTTCCTTTTGTACTGTTGGGGTATAAGAATTTCCTTTACCCTTCAAGGTCCTTGTAGCTGGACTAAGAATCAAATTGACATGAGACAAATTAATGGGAGAAAAATAAAATTTAATATTGTACTCAAGGGGTATCTATACAGACATGGAGATTCTAAAGATAGGCAACATAATCCTAATATGATTTGAGTACCGGGGAGGGGGTATCTGAGGATACAAAGGGGAAAAAGACCATTAGCAGGAAGGTAAAAGGAAATATTTGGGAAACAAAGGTTGTCTTTTTTTTTTTTTTTTTTTTTTAAGATTTTATTCACTTATTTGACAGAGAGCACAAGATGGGGAGTAGTAGGCTCTCCACAGAGCAGGGGTAGCCCGATGCAGGACTCCATCCCAGGACCCTGGGATCATGACCTGAGCCGAGGGCAGTCATTTAACCGACTGAGCCACCCAGGTGCCCAAAGGTTGTCTTATTAAGTAGATAAATTTCTTAGGTAAAGAGGAATCTGTTAATAGCTCTCTCCCTAATATGAATAGGCAATGGAGGGGGAGGTAAAGAGCTTTTCCTGAATCTGCTGGGTTTTGATTGCCTTTTTTTTTTTTTTTAAGATTTTATTTATTTATTTGTTAGAGAGCGAGCACAGGCAGACAGAGTGGCAGGCAGAGGCAGAGGCAGAGGGAGAAGCAGGCTCCCTGCCAAGCAAGGAGCCGGATGTGGGACTCGATCCCAGGACGCTGGGATCATGACCTGAACCGAAGCCAGCTGCTTAACCAACTGAGCCACCCAGGCGTCCCTTTTGATTGCTTTTAACTCAGAATAATGTTTATGCAAAGTGGCCCATCTTGGGGAGACTTGCCCCTGGCTCCCACAGTACTTAATTACTTGCTGATTGATGATCTGATAGGGATTTATAGTTAGTCTTTGTATCCCTTTCACCTAGCATGATCCCAGGATATGGTAATTGGTCCGTCATTGAATTATGGAATAGGTAATCAAAAGTATATACTACAGTACAAATTTTAGAGGCAGATCGTTCTTATTTTGTCACTCAGTCTGGGTAATTTCCTAATCTCAATCCAAGTTCAGGCATCTTTTTTTTCCTCGCTCTCCCAAGAAAAATACAATTCTCTTCCTGTGGGCTTCTTCTCAGCTGTGTGAAAAGTTTCTCTGCCTTTTAGTCTTATTGTTCTAAAACAAAAACCTCTTTTCCCTTTGTTTTCTCTGGTGCCTTCAGTCCAGATGCTGGTTTCATCATATTTGCTTTTTTGAGCAGAGTCTTCCAGTTTCTTATGAAAACGGACTTCCTGTGCATCCATAATCAGCTGTCTGTTACAGTGGCTTAGTGCAGGGACGCCTGGGTGGCTCAGTTGGTTTAGCAGCTGCCTTTGGCTCAGGTCATTATCCAGGCATCCTGGGATCCAGTCCTACATCGCGCTCCTTGCTCAGCAGGGAGCCTGCCTCTCCCTCTGCCTCTGCCTGCCACTCTGTCTGCCTGAGCTTGTACTCTCTCTCTCTCTCTCTCTAATAAATAAATAAATTAATTTAAAAAAAAATCTTAAAAAAAAAAACCAATGGCTTAGTGCAGCTTTCTCTGGAACACTCTTCCCATTGTTAATGGCCTCAGCCATATGGGGTGGAAGCTAAGTAAAGGAGTATAGATACCTGGTTCATATTATAAACAGTCACTTCAGCAGCTCTGGAGCTTTTGTTTTTGTTTTTTCCTTCCCATAGATCTCTTACCTCTTCTTGGGCTGTGCTCCAGCCACATTGCCCTTCTCTTTAAGTCTTGGGAGATGCTGAGTTGTCTGTGTTCTGTCAGCCTGCATTGTTCTTTGCCATACTCCCTCACTCTTCCTGGACTTTCAGATTGAAGTTCAAATGTTAACAAGATGGAAAGGCCCTTGAAAGACCCTACCTAATTTGATTGTCATTATCCTGCTTAATTTTCTTCCTAGGCGTGGTATAGTCTAGTTTTCTTTCTTTCTTTCATTAATTGAAAGATTTTATTTATTTGAGAAGGAGAGAGTGAGAAAGCGCGCGCACGTGCGCGCACAGAAGCAGGGGGGAGGGGCAGAGGGAGAAGCATTTTCTCTGCTGAGCAGAGAGCTTGGTGGGGCCGATTCTAGAACCTGGAGATCCTGACTGGAGCCAAAGGCAGACACTTGGCAGGCTGAGCCACCCAGGCGCCCTAGTCTCATTTTCTAATTTATGCCATTACTATAGTGTTGTCTCATGAAGGCAGATTTTTCTAGTTTTGTTCCATGTTGTCTGGAATAATGCCTATGGAGAAGGCACTCAAATACTTGCTGATGGAGTGGCTAACTGGTTGACTGAATATTGTTTTTTCTGTTCTTTGTTTAGTGCTTTTGGTAATCATTGTGTCTCCTGTTGCTTGCGGTGTGACAGTTTTCATTCAGCTGTTCTGTGTTTTCTCATTGTCTTTGGTGCTCTCAAAAGAATAAGAAAAGGAACAAGTGATTAACTGTTTTAATTATAACTAAAAATAATTGTAGGGGTGCTTGGGTGGCTCAGTTGTTAGAGCCTGCCTTTAGCTAAGGTCATTGGGATTGAGCCCCGCATTGGGCTCCCTGCTCGGTGGGGAGCCTCCTCTTCCCTCTCCCTCTGCCTGCTGCTCCCCCTCCTTGTGCTTGCTCTCTCTTTGTAAAAAAAAAATTGAAATTTTTATAAAATAATGATCATCATTATAATCAATCACTATCCCTTTTCTCTTAGATTTGTACACCTAAAAGGGTGACAACTACTATGTGCCATATAAGTGCCTGATATTAAACGTATTTGGGTATGATGAATTGATCACATAGAAATCCAGTTACTTTGCAGTAGAATGGAAACTTTTTACTCTGATTTTAGTTCTCCATTTTGACCAAGGTTGAGCGCTTTTTTTCCCCCTTCCTTTTTTTAATGATGATATTGTACCTATCTTTAGAAAGAGACTGCATTTTGGGGGAAAAAACCCAAGTTTTCTTTTTGTTTACATGAACCATCTGTGTTTTTATACATCTTAATTTCTTACTCTCCTTTCCTCCCTTTACTACCTCTGTCCTCAGCCTGTTTACATTTTTGAAGAAAGTGGCAGGCTTGGTGAGAGGGAATTTAGTAAAATAGGCATGTGTCAGAGTGAGTCTTAATTATAAGGATTACCTTGTTTTTTGTTTTTTTGACAGCTAGTGGGAGATTTGAGAGTTGAGATTCCAACAGCTGTGTTATCTCTGCTTAATGCAGATGAAGCTTGGCAACCTTGTTACTTCGTGGAGTAATCCACAATCCTCTATCTTGTGCAGTGTGACAGTTAACCGTTACTGTGGGTACTTTTAATTTTAAAATTTCCTGATTTGCATTTAAATGAACCATCTTAACATTGCATTAACTTAACCTTGCTGTTAAAAAAAAAATGGCACCCAGTAGCAAGGTAAGGATATTCTAAAGCTTTGGAGCAGACAGGTTTTAAGAGTGATGTGGCTATTCTGTTGTTAATGAACATTTAATGTCTTTAGAGATGGCTTGTAAGCTCTTTGCCCGAATGAGGCAGTTTGCCAACAATCAGCCTCCTTGGTTCCAATAGAACTATGGGTATGTTTTCTGCTTGTTGCTTCTCCATTTCTCTATCATAAAGATTGCTAGTCAAACGCCTACATCTCTGCCCCTTTTTGAATTTATAGCAAACTTTTGCATAATAGCCAGGATTGCTATTTATAAATAAGGTAATGAAGACTGAATAACTACAGTTTAACTTTTTATTTAGTTCCACTAAGCATGATCCCTCCTGAAAAAACCTAAGGTTGCTGTAATTCATTAAGGTTGGCTAGCTCTAGTACGTTTTGTAATAGATCTTGTGAAGGAGTGCTCTGTAAGTTAATTGGAAAACTAGAAACTGCCAAGACTTTAAAAGTTATTTGTTCAGCTACTCGAAACAATACCATTAATTGTAGAGAAACAGAAGATATGACTAAGATTAAGGCAGGAGCTTTGTCTTGGTAGGTCTGTAAATATTTTAAAATCAATTTGCATAAATTCAATTCAACTAATACTGTGTCTGCTCTGCATAAAGCACCTTGCCAGCAACTTAAGGGGTATGAAGAAGCATAACCATAGTTACTATCCTTAACTTAAAATATAGCTAGGAAGACCACAGGCTAACCCTGGGAGAAATTGCATCCAATAAATTAATTCCGAAGCCGTTGAGGAATAACATAAATGAAAGGAATACTAGAATTTCAGTCCTGGTAGGACTTGGAGCCTAGAATTCAGTCCCTTCTATTTTATAGATGAGAAAACTGAGGATCCAGAAAGGTGATGTGACTTGCCCAAGGTCAGAGCGTAAGTTAGTGACAAAGCTGGTACCAGAAGGCATGTTCTTTCCAGATAACATATTCTCATTAGATTTTTTAAAAAATATTTTATTTATTTACTTGACAGAGATCACAAGTAGGCAGAGAGGCAGGCAGAGAGAGAGGAGGAAGCAGGCTCCCCGCTGAGCAGAGAGCCTATGTGGGGCTCCATCCCAGGACCCTGGGATCATGACCTGAGCCGAAGGCAGAGGCTTTAACCTACTGAGCCATCCAGGTGCCTCTTCTCATTAGATTTTAAATGCTCTTAGAACTTCTGCTTCCTGAAATCATTTTTGGGTTGGGGTCAGCAAAAGCATAAATGGGTTTAGTAGTATAGTTTAATAATGTTCGGCATCACTCTTGGCAGGGCCTTTGATTAAAGGTGCTGCACAGGGCAGTCTGCTTCCATCATGGTTATTGAAAGACTTGAAAACACACTGAACGGGTTCTCAGTTTTCAAGTGTCAGTATATTTCAAGTTTTTCAGTGTGAGTGAGTGATTGAGTCCTTTGCCTTAACGCTTTTAGCAGCAGGTCTCCGGAGTCTGGTGAATTTTTATGGGGAGATTGGAGACCTCCTCAGAGATACAACTTAATAGGATGTAGAGTTTTAGAACATAGAACTGAAGGGACTTTAGGGGAGAACTTGTTCCTTGGTTGCAAAGTCTGGGCCAACAGTGCAAACAGTACTTAGATGTTTTTGTTTGCCCTACGTAGTGTTAAGATATTTTGGGATGAGTTGCTAACACTAAAGTTATGAGGCTTTACATAAAAGTCTACGTCTCTGGGTCTCTTGAAAAAATTGCATCATCTACCAACCCTATGTCTGCGTGATAGAGTGCCTGCCTAGAGCTAATGGGCAGCTGGGCACATGTTTCCCCCATTTACCTGTCCTGGTCTCTCTTAATGGTGTCCCTGAGAAGTCAGGTGTCATTTGCAACTCATTATTGTTCTTACACTTTGCCTTTTTTTCAAGTTAAGAAGAAAGTGGAATTATTTTGTACCACAAAGTATCAAAATAAGAAAAACAAAAGACCAAGTAGAATTTTTTTTGGAGAATGTTTTTATTATCAGCAAGTGTACAAATCGTCAGGGTACTCTTGTTCTTTAAGCCAAAAGGCTAGTTTTTCTTACAAGTTTCAGAGAAACCCTTTTCTTTTCTTTTTTTTTTTTTTTTAAAGATTTTGTTTATTTATTTATTTGACAGAGATCACAAGCAGGCAGAGAGACAGGCAGAGAGAGAGAGAGAGAGAAGCAGGCTCCCTGCTGAGCAGAGCCCGATGTGGGGCTCGATCCCAGGACCCTGAGATCATGACCTGAGTCGAAGGCAGAGGCTTAACCCACTGAGCCACCCAGGCGCCCCTCTTTTTTTTTTTTTTCTGACTTGATCTGGCCATCTTCACAGGTTTACCTTGCACAGCTTCCTCCCCCTTTGTGGTATCTCTAAAACAGCTTTCCTGCTCTTCAACGGCTTCCCAATGGCCTGAGACTCTTGTTTCTTTGCTTGGGACTCTCATCTTGGGCCCCACGTTTGCTCATGAAGAAAAAATGGGTCCAAGTTTGCATAGGAAAAGGGGCTCCTGGTGGCTCAGTTGGTTGTGTCTGACTTTGGGTTTTGGCTCAGGTCATGATCTTAGGGTGGTGAGATTGAGCTCCTCCTCAGGTTCTGTGCTCAGCCCAGAGTTTATTTCTTTGGAAAAGTGAATTGTTACTATGTTGCACTTGTTTAATAATTAACACAAATGTGACCACATGTCTCCTTGGAACCAGCTTCACTTAATGTCTGGCACCTTCCTCTACAACTCTAGAAAAGTTTTCTGCTTTATTTGTGTTGATGTATTGGTGGTGGAATGCTAGGATACAGAAATGCAGGGTCCATGGGGCAAATCATTCTTTCTGAAATGTCTTATCTGTGATATTCGATGACATTTGCTTTAGCTGTTGTCAGCCCTTTAGCAATCTAGAGCACTCCATCTCTAAGGTTCACTGACTTGGGCTGATCAGTTTTGTGGACAAATAACCTTTAAAAACCAAAGTGTAGGCCTGACATAGTGTTAAGTGTAGAGAGCAAATTTGGCCCTTTGCAATGAAAAAAATTTCCTGGAAACTGGCATTCTGTTATCAGATTAAACAAATCCAAATTTCTTTTGGCATCCCATCTCCAGTGATTCTAGGATGTTTTGATGCTTAGATAATACTGTGAAATGTTAGATGATGCCTGCACCAATGTTTTCAAAAATATCTGAGGGCCTACCTATTTATGCCTCAAGCATGCATTTATGAGCGAGGACACAGACAGTTTTATATTAAAATTGTCAAGAGTGGGCTAGTCATAGACATGTGCAGTTCTGCCTTGTCCTAGTTGTCATTTTAATGTGTAGAATTTAGGTGTTGCTGTTGCTTTTTGTAGAGTCTAGAACTGTGCTGATAAGGTAGTCATTAGTGAATATTCAACATTAATTAAAATGAAATAAAATTAAATCAATACCTCAGCCACACTAGTCACATTTCAGGACAGCTTTCTCCCTCTTTCCTCTTTCTACCTCCTCTCCCTTCCTGCTTCTTCCCTGTCCACTCTTCTTTCTCTCCTGCCTTCTTCCCCTTCTCTTCCCTCTACTCTTGCTCCCTTCTCCATTCTCCTCCTACCCCTCACTCTCTTTCCAGCTCATCAGCATTCATTTCCCTCTCTTCCTGTGTCTCTGCCTCCTTTCTTCCCTTCCCATCCACTTTCCTCTCCTCTCTGTATATGACATCTTAATCCATTGTGTTTTTTGAACCATATGAAAGTAAGTTGCAGACATCTCGTGTCCATTACATGCAACAAGGACATAACTACAGTAAATGATGAAAATATGCAAATTTGATGTCTAATTTAGAACCTACTTAGATTTTATCATTTGTCTCAGTTCCCCCCACTCCTCCCCAGCTTCCTCCACCCCTTCAAGTACAGTTTCATTCCAGGATTACTGCATTGGTTGTCAAGTCTCTTTAGCCTTCTTTACTCTGGAAGAATTTCTGTCTTTTTCTCACCTTGACATCTTTGAAGACTAAAACCAATTATTTTGTAGACCATGCCTCACTTTGAGTTTGATGTTTCCTCATGACAAGATTGATGTTATGTCCTTCCCCGTGCATCATATCAGGAGGTATATGATGTCATTTTGTCCTGTTATAGGGGATGTTGATTTTGATCACTTGATTAAAGTCTTGTCTGCCAGGTTTTTCCACTTTGAAGTTACTATAACTAACTTCCCCTCCCTTTGTAATCAGTAAATAATCTGTTGGTAATTACCCGAGAGTATGTAAATAATCAGTTTCTTTGTAAACTTTCAACCACTTGGTTTAGCATTCAGGATGCTAATCATTCAGGATGATTCTTGAGTGAATCCATTATTATGATGGTTTCTAAGTGATGATTTTTCTAAATCCATTATTCTTCTGCATTTATTATTTTCCTGTTGTATGGAAGAACTTCTCCTTTATTTTAATTAGCCTGGATTCTCATTTTATTGAGTGGATCATAGTCTGTTTAATCTTAAGGATTTGTTTTTTTTAAAGATTTTATTTATTTATTTGTTAGAGAGAGAGAGAGAGAGCGGGCACAGGCAGACAGAGTGGCAGGCAGAGGCAGAGGGAGAAGCAGGCTCCCTGCCAAGCAAGGAGCCCGATGTGAGACTCGATCCCAGGACACTGGGATCATGACCTGAGCCGAAGGCAGCTGCTTAACCAACTGAGCCACCCAGGTGTCCCTAATCTTCAGGATTTTATTTTATAAATCAGTAAGGAAGGTTAGAGTGGTTAAGTGATGATCAAACATGCCTTTTTTTTTTTTTTTGAAGATTTTATTTATTTATTTGACAGAGAGAGATCACAAGTAGGCAGAGAGGTAGGCAGAGAGAGAGGAGGGGAAGCATGCTCCCTGCCGAGCAGGGAGCCCAATGAGGGGCTTGATCCCAGGACCCTGGGATCAGGATCTGAGCTGAAGCCAGAGGCTTTAACCCACTGAGCCACCCAGGCGCCCCTCAAACATGCCTTTTGATTGTATTGTCCTCTTCGTATAAAGATGTAAAGATTAGGGACGCCTGCGTGGCTCAGAGGGTTAAGCCTCTGCCCTCGACTCAGGTCATGATCTCAGGGTCCTGGGATCGAGTCCCGAATTGGGTTCTCTGCTCAGCAGGGAGCCTGCTTCCCCCTCTCTCTGCCTGCCTCTCTGCCTACTTGTGATCTCTCTCTGTCAAATAAATAAATAAAATCTTAAAAAAAATGTAAAGATTATAAAATGAAGATTCTGTTTTTTTAATTACAAAAGTAACTTTTTCTAAATACCTGTATGATTTTTATAATACCAGAAAATACAGTTAAGCAAAAAGGATGTTTAAATTATCCATAATCCACACTTTAGAAATAACACTATTGTTAATATTTTGGTTTATACATTTAGATATCTTTATTCCTCCCTGAAGTTGTACTTTATATTGTTTTGAAATCTCTTTAGCATCTTCAGTAGTATATTTGGAACATCTTCTCATAAACTTCTATAACATCCTCCCCATTTTATTAGATGAGAAATTTCAGGTATACAAAGAAGCTAAAGGAATAAATCTGAGAACACTCGTCTACATGTCCTCTATCTATATTTAATAGTTATGAGTATTTTTTCATAATTCC
>ML112472.1:0-14533 GCA_003697995.1 Taxidea taxus jeffersonii
GTGTGTGTGTGTGTGTGTGTCTCAGGAGGGGATGTGTGTGTGTGTGTGCGTGTGTGTGTGTGTCAGGAGGGGACGCTCCTGTGACATGCTTCTTGTCTAGCAATAGGAGGGCTCTTGGCTTCCGGATCTGTGAAGTGAGGGGATGGCTTAGATGACTTTAAGGAAGCCTCCCACATCACACTGCAAAATCCCTAGAGTCGGATTCTGGCAACACTCCGCTTCAGCTGCGAGGCCAGTTTCCTTCCGTAAAACAAATGGGTGGGCCTACAGTACTTTTCTGGAAGCCTGTTACTCGGAATCACCTGTGGCACTCCTCAGAGGAGCGTCCCCAGGACTGCGTCGCCGCACCGGGTCCCGGACTCACCGGGTGGGGGATGGAGGTGTGGAGCCAGCGCGGGCAGCATCCCTAGCCTTACCTGTGCGCGGAGCGGTGACTCACCTGCCCTCCCCCGCTCCCGGGCTGTTCCAGGAGTCACCGCTCCTCCTTCCTCTGGGAAGGGGTGGGTCATTCCCGGCCTGAACGCCCATTAGGGGCCTGGGATGAAGTAACTCGGGGGCACAGGGCGAAAAGCGAGAGATCCTCTTCCGAGTTCTGCCTAGGCGTCACCAGGGTCTCTCGGTCGGGGCCTCACCCCCAAAGCGAGGGTCGAGAAAGCGAGGCGGCGGCGGGAGGCTCCGGGAAGAGCGCTCCGGAGGGAGGTGCTCGGAAGGGCGGGCGGGGCCAGGGCCGCGGGCGGGGGCCGCGGGCGGGGGGCGGGCCGGGGGCGGGGGCGCCTGGCGGCCCATTTCCTCCTTGGAGTCGGACTGGAGGGAGACAAAGCGGCGGCCGTCGGCTTTGGGCCTCAGGAATCTTCCTGCGCTCGCCCCACTCGCCGCAGGTAACTCTCTTCGGGCGGGCGCGGGTTCCGGGCCGAGGGGCTCCTCCTGCGGGCGGGCGGCGGTCTCCTCCGCGACCCCGCCCTGAATCGGGCTCCTGGCCGGTTGCGGTGCGGCGTCCGGCCCGCTGCTTCCCGTGCGGGGCCCCTGGCCTGGGCTTTGGCCCGGCGGGCGGGGCCGACGCTTCCAGGCGCTCGGGAAGTTGAGGGGCCGAGGAGGCTGGAGCGGAGCGAGCGGCAGGCCCCGCGCGGACGCGGCGCTTTCTCTCGGGAAACTTTCTCCCGGTTTTTAAACTTTGTCCCAGTCGACTCGGTGCGCGCGCTGGGCCCCCTCGGCCGCCTTTTCCCGTGGAGGGGAGCCTGCGCGCTGTTTCCGGTGCGGGAGTGGCGGGGAGCTGAGGTTCCCTGTGAAGTGATTGTGGTTTGTGGTTTCCGTGGTCGCACCCTCCTCCTTCTCCCCCCGCCACCGAAACTTGTTGGTCTGGCGGACTTGAGGTTCGCTGAGGCCACGCTCCGGCTCGTCGGGCCCCCAGCGAAGGTGCGAGTGGGGTACCGCCTTTCTCCGACCGGGTCTGGCTGGGTAGGTGCGCCACACCCGAGTGGACTTTTGGCGTGTACCGAGTTAACCTTTGTTGTGGAATTACTCAGACTTCTTGTGCTGGTGGAGAGGACGCGCCTCACTCAGGCTCGTCCTCGTTTGCCCGGGGGGCGTTGAACTCCTTCTTGTTGACTTTTAAAGGAGTCTGCGTGTGTGAAGCACTTGTTGGAAAAAATGTGGACCGAATGCCTGACCCTGGCTTGCCAGGAATGGCTTCCCAGCAATGCAAGCGGCAGTTGGCTCGAGCCAGGATCGGCAGACACCCTCTTATGTCCTCCTGCGCCTTTGGAACTTTTTTTTTTTTGGTGTTTGTTTTGAACAGAATTTACAATTTAGAAGAATGAGTTATTTGAAGTCTCCTAACTAAATTAAGGACATTTCGTATTTATGTTGAAGGAAGCGGTTACATCATTGTATTGTTGCAACAGGATAACTATTTCTATGAGAGGATATTTTATTTAGCAGTGACTTTTGAAGTGACTGTACAGGTTCATGTTACTTTAGGAAAATGTAAGTTAAATTAATTAGAATGTGTTATTTTGTTTTACAAGACGAAAGAAATTATCCATAGTCTCTGCTTAATTATGTACCCTTCTTGACTCTTAATTAAGTTAAATAATTTTTTTTAAGTTTTATTTGTCAGAGAGAGAGCGCAGGAGCAAGCACAGACAGAGTGGCAGGCAGAGGGAGAAGCAGGCTCACTGCGGAGCAAGGAGCCCAATGTGGGACTCGATCCCAGGACGCTGGGATCATGACCTGAGCCAAAGGCAGCTGCTTAACCAACCGAGCCACCCAGGCGTCCCTAAGTTAAATAATTTTTATCTGCTTTTTTTTTTTAAGGGCCTGCCCCTGATGTCAGATATGGGCTGTGTTCCCAAGAGCTCTTAGTGTAATGTAGGGAAGGCATATTACCCCCCCGCCCCCCAATGTACTGCAAGGCAGACTGTTAAAAGTGCCATAATAGTACTTGTGCATGGGTCATATCTTCTATACTACTAAGGACAGAAAAAAAAAACAACTCGTGGGAGCACGGAGAGGGGCCTAATAAGTTCTGTTTGGAGAAGTCCAGAAAGGCTCTGGAAGGTGGTGGCGTTTGAACTGGATGAAACTTGAGTAGGGTTTTTTCAGTGGAGGAAGCATAAAGGGGGATAGGAGTTGGTGGAATTATGACATGACTCTTCTGGTTTTCCTTACATTTTTGGCTTTTGCTTCTCAGGTTTTTTTTTTTCTCCCTTTCAGTTCACTCAGACCCAAGATCCTTTCTAACATATCTCAGCCTTTGACACTGTTGAGGTGAAATCACCTTCATTGCTATCAGCGTCTCATTCTTACAGTGAGTTAGAGATCAGGGGTGCCCTCTCCTTCTAAGTTGAGAATCTCTTCTCTGTGCAGTTTCCATACCTTCAAACTTAGGTGCTCAAGTCCAAGTTTTGATTTTGATAGTGGCTGTCTCACCTCACCTTACACCAGAGAGCTGAGTGTCCCAGGTGCTTCTCAAACTCAGCATGCCCAAAATGAGATACCTTTCTTTTCTGGAAACCTAAACCCCATATGTGGAGATCAGCAGTAACTGGTAGGCTACTCAGATGATATTTTTCTCTATTATTTTTTTTGAGAAAGTGATAGCCTGAGACATGACAGACAGACCTGGTTGTTGCTGGTGGTGGTATGTAGTGGTGGTGAAGATCTGGAGTAAGGGAACAGGGTCCTCTGCTTGTGTAAAGGTCCTGAGACAGGAATGAACTTAATGTGTTTTGAGACCTAAGACCTGTGGGAAGAAGGCCTCACATGAGATTGCCAGGGAACACCAGGTCATATGTTTGGATCTTAATTCTAAGATCTGTAAGAAGCCATTGTAGGGAGTTTTATGATCTGATATTTTAAAGGAAAATTTTGGGAGTGAGGTGGTATGGATGAAGAACTGTATTTTGGGGAAATGAGACAGGACTTAAATATGGTTTGGTTGTAAGAGGCCTAAGCTTATCTCTGACTATTGTTTTCTCAGTAATGCACCCCCCCCCCCCATGTATTCTTTCCCTTTCTTGATGAGCTCTTAGTCACATCTCAGGACTCAAGTTAGGTCTTTCCTTTCTGGTAGCAAACCTCTTCTCACCAGGAGGTATTATACTGTACCTTATATTACTGATATCCCTGTTTGCCTTTTCTGCTACAGAGTGGGCCTGTGAGCCCCCTGATAGCCTTAGCACCTGGCCTGGGGGGCAAATTAGATACTGTGGAATGAAGGAGGAAAGAGTCTTTCCCGTCTTGGGAAAGAGTCTTTCCCGTCTTGAGTCTAAATTGTGGGTAGAACTGTGAAGGATGAGGCAATAGTCAGATTATGGAGAGCCTCAGATTGAAAACTGTCTCCATTCCATTCTTCTTTCTTTCTTTTTTTTTTTTTTAAGATTTTATTTATTTATTTGACAGAGATCACAAGCAGGCAGAGAGGCAGGCAGACAGAGAGAGGAAGGGAAGCAGGCTCCCTGCCAAGCAGAGAGCCCGATGCGGGGCTCGATCCCAGGACCCTGGCTGGGATCATGACCCGAGCTGAAGGCAGTGGCTTTGACCCACTGAGCCACTCAGGCGCCCCTCCATTCTTCTTTCTTTTCTACCCATATCTAATCATAGATGAAAGCCTCTCCATCCAGTGTTCATGTTACATTAATTCCTTTTTTCTGTTTTCTCTATTTCCACTGCAGTTTAGATTATCTTCCCATCTTTGAACAATTGAAACTACTTGTAGTTCTCTGGATAAATTGTTCTGTTTTTGTTTTCTTTGGTGCCTTTTTTTCATATTTTTTCCTTTTCCTAGAGCTGTTCTCTTTTTTTCATTCCTCTGATAAACTCATTTACTCTTTATTTTTTTAAAAATATTTATTTATTTGACAGACAGAGATTACAAGTAGGCGGAGAGGCAGGCAGAGAGAAGAGAGGAGGAAGCAGGCTCCCTGCTGAGCAGAGAGCCCGACACGGGGCTCGATCCCAGGACCCTGGGATCATGACCTGAGCCCAAGGCAGAGGCTTTAACCCGCTGAGCCACCCAGCCACCTCGTTTACTCTTTAAAACCTACCTTAGATGTCACTGCCTCTGGGTTTTCTCTTAGAACTCAGTGCTTCTTGGGTAGCTTGTACATACTCTGTGGTTGCATCTTTCGTACTGTTTGGTAAATATTTTTATGTCTGTCTTTTTCCCAGCTGGGGGTTCTTAGAAATGGGGCCTGAGCTTTTATTTTTCACAGAACTTTTAAAAAATTAAAGTATAATATACCTGTAGAAGTGTGCTCAAATCACGAGAATACCTGCCTAATGCTGTATTTGAGTGAAGACCACCCACATCTACTGTATAGACCAAGAAACAGTAAATTATCAGTCAGTACTCCAGGAATCCCAGGTCACCACCACCTGTCCCTCTGCTCCCTTCAGTTTTTAATCTGAGATTTGGGAACATTATGGTTGCTTGGTTGCTCTGTTAGTGTTTGCCACAGTTAGTGGAATGTTTTCCTATCTTCCCCCTCCACCTTTCCGTCTTTTACACCTAAGTAGTACTCATGTTCATTTGAGAAACTTACTGCTCTCTCCTTGCTGAACTGATCAGACTCTTCGGTTTGCATTTAAGACCAAAATTCTGGCTCTGAATTCATTTGTTCAACTTCATTTTCTTTCTTTCCCTTCCCCAAGATTTACTTATTTGTGAGAGAGAGAGAGAGAGAGAGAGAGAGTGAGGGGGGGGGCATGGGAGGAGCGGAGGGTGAGGGAGAGAATCCTCAAGCAGACTCCCCACTTAGTCCAGAGCCTGATGCTGGGCAGATCTTACAACCCTGAGATCATGACCTGAGCTGAAACCAAGAGTCGCTCAACTGACTCAGCCACCCAGGCATACCTCAACTTCATTTTCTACTGTAAATTGTTGCTACATGTCCTTTGCACCTGCCAGGCATTGGTACTGGAGTGCCTCATCCTTCTCTTGACATGAATGCTATCCATTGATGAATTCAGGCTGGTTAACGTGGGTTTTTTTTTTTTTTTTTTTTTTTCTGTTGAGATGTTTGTCATCATTGCTGAAAGTGATCTTTAATTTACTGGAAATTCTTTTTTTTCTTTTTTAAAGATTTTATTTATTTGATAGAAATCACAAGTAGGCAGAGAGGCAGGCTCCCTGCTGAGCAGAGAGCCTGATGTGGGGCTCGATCCCAGGACCCTGGGATCAGACCTGAGCCGAAGGCAGATGCTTTAACCCACTGAGCCACTCAGGTGCCCCAATTTACTGGAAATTCTAAAATTTGCCTCTGTCCATGACATTCTCACCCCTGATCCTGTTTGTGTGTGTGTTTTGGTGGTAAAATATATGTAACAAAATTTACCATTTTAACATTTTTATGTATACACTTCAGTGACATTGAGTACATTCATATTTTTGTTCGCTCATCACCACCATCCATATCCAAAACTTTTTTCATTTTCCAAAACTGAAACTCCGTATACATTAAACATTAGCTCCCCATTTTGCCTCCCTTCAGCCCCCTGACAACCACCATTATACTTTCTCTTTGAATTTGACTACTGTAGGCACCTCACGTAGGTTGAATAATACAGTATTTGTTCTTTTGTGAATGGTTTATTTTCCTTAGTATAATATCTCAGGGTTCATCTGAGTTGTAGCATGTGTCAGAATTTCCTTCCTTTCTTAGGCGGAAAGATACACTAGTATCTGCATCTGTTGGTGGACACTTTGGTTGGTTCCACTTTTTGGCTGATAATAATGCTGATATGAAATGGGTGTACAAGTATGTGTTTGTGTCCCTGCTTTAAGTTCTTTTGGGTATGTACCCAGAAGTGAAATTTGTGGGTCATAAGTTAATTCTATGCTTATAGTTTTTAGGAACTGCTGTACTATCTTCTACAGTAGCTATACCATTTTATATGTTTAGTAGCAGTGTGTGAGGGTTCCAGTTTCTCCACATCCTCACCAACAGTTGTTGTTTGTTTGTTTCTTTCTTTCTTTTAAACTAGCCCTACCCTAATTACCCTAATGGAAGTAAGGTGGTACTTCTTTGTGGTTTTGCTTTGCACTTCTCTGATTAGTGATGTTGAGCATCTTTTCTTGTGATTATTGGCCATTTGTATATTTTCTTTGAATAAGTCTCTGTTTTAAGTCCTGTGGCAATTTTAATTAAGTTGTTTGCTTTTTTGTTGTTCAGTTTTAGATGTTCTTTGTATGTTCTGGATTTTTTATTTTATTTTTTTCCCTTTTATTATTGTAAGATTTTATTTATTCATTTGGAACAGAGAGATACAGAGTGAGAGAGAGCATGAGCAAGGGGAGAGGCATAGAGGGAGGGAGAAGCAGACTCCAGCTGAGCTGGGAGGCTGCATCCCAGAACCCAGAGGTCATGCCTTAAGCCCAGGGCAGATGTTTAACCATCTGAGCCACTGGGGCATCTCTTCTGGATTTTAAAAAAATTATAGTATAGTTAACATAAAGCGTTACAGTTTCAACTGTACAGTGTAGTGATTCAACAATTTTATACATTACTTAATGCTCATTATAATAAGTGTACCCATGATCCCGTTTACTGATTTCACTCATCCCCCCACCCACCTCCCCTCTGGTAACTTATCAGGTTGTTTTCTATACTTAACAGTCTGTTTTTCAGTTGTCTTTTTTTTTTTTTCTTTGCTTGTTTTGTTTCTTAAATTGCATATATGAGTGAAATCATATTTTATCATTTGTCTTTCTCTGACTTATTTCACTTAGCATTATATTTTCTAGATCTGTCCATGTTGGAAATGATTACAGTTTCATTCTTTGTGATGGCTGAGTAATACTCCACATTTTTTTAAAAAAAGATTTTATTTATTCATTTGACAGAGGGAGAACACAAGCCCCGGGGAGCAGCAGGGAGAGGGAGGATGTGGGGCTGGATCCCAGGACCCTGGGACCATGATCCAAGCCAAAGGCAGATGCCTAACCAACTGAGCCACCCCGGGAACCCTGAGTAATATTCCATTTTGTGTGTGTGTGTGTGTGTGTGTGTGTGTGTATGTATGTGTATATATATATATATGTGTGTGTGTGTGTGTGTATATATATGTATTTATATATATATCACATCTTCTTTATACATTCATCAATCGATTGACACCAGGGCTGCTCCATAATTTGACTGTTGTAAATAATACTGCAGTGAACATAAAGATGGATATCTTTTTGAATTAGTGTTTTCATATTCTTTGGGTAAATATCCAGTAGTGGACATATAGTTTGAATATTAATCCCTTTTTAGTGTATGATTTGCAAATATTTTCTCTCAGGTTTTGGGTTCCCTTTTCACCCTGTTGATGCACAGAAGTTTTAAAATTTGATCAAGGTCTGTTTATCTGTTTTTTTCTTTTGTTGTCTGTGATTTTGGTGTCATATATAAGAAGTCATTGCCAAATCCAGTGCCATGGAGCTTTTCTCCTCTGTGTTTTTTGTTTTTTTGAACCCCCTCAGCTAAACTGGATATCCTGAGGGCAGGAACTAAGTTAGTATTCTAGGCCCTTTACCCTCCAGCACAGTGAAGGCATGGTGAACAAGGAAAAAGTAGGGAAAACATTTTTTTAAATTTTAATTTTTAAAAGGTCTTAATGAACAATAAAGAGTTATGTTTAGAGTATTTCTTGCTGTTGCTGATTTGTCATTGATTATGTCTGTCTCATGAATTAGGATGATAGTGTGTTTTTAGTTTTTAATCTTAAGAGTCCCAACTGGAGAGTTTAGAGTTCGAACTTCATCATCTGTGTAATGAATAAGGGAATTTATAAAGGATATTTAACATCTAATGTATAAAATGCTAATTTATTCTTTCAGTCCTGAACAGGAAATGTATTATCCATATTAAGTGGGTTGTCTTACAAACAAAACTAGTGAACTAGTTCAGTATTTAAATAGCATTAAATTGGGACGCCTGGGTGGCTCAGTTGGTTAAGCAGCTGCCTTCGGCTCAGGTCATGATCCCAGCGTCCTGGGATCGGGTCCCACATCGGGCTCCTTGCTCAGTGGGGAGCCTGATTCTCCCTCTGCCTCTGCCTGCCACTCTGTCTGCCTGTGCTCGCTCTCCCCCTCTCTCTAACAAATAAATAAATAAAATCTTTAAAAAAAAATAGCATTAAATTGCTGGTTTACCTTCCTTTAGACTCTTCTAGACTATAAATTCTTTTGCAAGATGCCTAGCTCCTTCAGGGCTATTACTTTCTTCTGAATCTTTGACTCCTGTGATACCTGACATATTTCTAAACCCATAGCAGATACTCTTCAATAAATACTGGATTAGTTATAGTAGGTATACATAAGCTATATATAGGATTGCGCCAGGGGATGGAGGCATGACTTTACCTCCACTTCATTAGAGCTTTTTTGGTAATAAAACTCATAGTACCTAGAGATAAATATTGCTGACATTTTGGGGTAGATCCTCTAATCTTTTTCCTACACATGTATATTGTCAGTAACTTTTATAAAAATTAGTTTTTACTTTATGTGCTCTTTTGTAATTTACTATTTATTATAATTTGAACATTTTCCCTGTTAGTAGGCTAAGATTAACCTTTATTTTTTGTATTAGTTAGAAAAAAGAACTGCCAAATAAACTAGGCAATGAGCTCAATTGTAAGACACATCCAGATTTTAGAGACTTAAAAATGTGAAATATGTATGTATTAGAACTGATGACATATGATTAATTGCACAATACTAATATAGCATATTTTTTTAAAAAAGATTTTTTATTATTTGACACAGAGAGAGATCACAAGCAGGCAGAGAGGCAGGCAGAGAGAGAGGGGGAAGCAGGGTCCCTGCTGAGCAGAGAGCCCCATGCGGGGCTTGATCCCAGGACCCTGGGATCATGACCTGAGCCGAAGGCAGAGGCTTTAACCCACTAAGCCACCCAGGCGCCCCTAATATAGCATATTAATGATCCCTTACTGTTCCATTATGCAGCACCCCCTCCTTTTTTTAAGATTTTATTTATTTGACAGAGAGAGGCAGACATGGAGAGAGGGAATACAAGCAGGGGGAATGGGAGATGGAAAAGCAGGTTTCCCGCTGATCAAACCCCATGTCAGGCTCCCTTCTCAGCAGGCTCCCCCTCTACAACCCCCCACCAGTTGTGGGCGGGCGGGCTGTCTGTCTGTCTGTCTCATATAAATAAATAAAATGTTAAAAAAATGTCTAGTTATACTTAATCAACGTGGCATATATGGTACATTAATTTTTAATTTTTTGTTTGAGAAACTGTCATACTTACCATATTACGTTCCTACTGGCAGTACACAAGGGCTCTCATTTCTCCGCATCTTTGACAACACTTGTTACTTTCTTTTTTTTTGATGGTAGCCATTGAGTATGAAGTAGTATTTCATTGTAGTTTTGGTTTGCATTTCCTTGATGATTGGTGATGTTGAATATCTCTTCATGTGTTTATTGCACATCCCTGTATGTCTGGAGAAATATCTGCTTAAATCCTTTGGACATCATTGGGTTGTTTGTTTTCTCGTGTTTGAGTTTTAGGAGTTCTCTGTTTTCTGAGTATTAATCCCTTATCACATATATGATTTGCAGATATTTTCTTCCATACCCTGGGTTACCTTTTCACCCTGTGACCCTGTGGATAATAATGTCTTTTGATATACAAAAGTTACTTTGATGAAGTCCAATTTACTTGTGCCTTCAGGTGCCCTATGCAGGAAATAATTTCCAAATTCTGTGTCATAAAATGTTCTCCCTGTGTTTTCTTCTAAGAGGTTTATAATTTTAGTTCTTACATTTAGGTCTTTAGCGCATTTTGAGTTCGTTTTTCTGTATGATAATAGGTAAGGATACAACTTTATCCTTTTACACGTGGACATGCAGTTTACTCCACAGCATTTGTTGGAAAGACAATCATTTCCTCATTGAATGGTCATGACTCCCTTGCTGAAAATCATTTCCCTGTAAATGTGAGCATTTGTTTCTGGATGATCTGTTCTGTTGGTCTCTATGTCTTTATGCCATTACCACACTATTTTGATAATTGTAGCTTTGTATTAGGCTGATGTCAAATTAGCTCTTGAAGCTAGTAATATTTTGTACATTTATATTCTGTGGTTCCGTTGTACATGCTGTTTTGAAAATAAAATAAATTCATTTAACTTCTATACATCTTGATTGTGGGGATGATTACTCAGCTGTCTGAGTTTGTTAAAACTTAGGAATAGTACACCAGGGTTAATTTTACTGCGTGTGAAAAGTGATAAAATAGGTAAAAAATAAACTTATCCAAGGCCAATTATCATTTCTGCTTTTCTCAGCTCAAATCATTTTTTCCTCGTGAGTGACTGTGAATACACACCTTGAAAGAGTATTCATAGAACTTTGGTTATAATGTATATGTTGGAGGATTTAAGTCTTACTAGTTCCTTCTGTTTTCTTTTTTTTTTCCTTCTATTTTCTTTCTTTCTTTTTTTTTTTTTAAAGATTTTATTTATTTAGACAGACAGAGAACACAAGTAGTCAGAGAGGCAGGCAGGGAGAGAGAGGAGGAAGCAGGCTCTCTGTGGACCAGAGAGCCCGACGTGGGGCTCGATCCCAGGACCCTGGGACCATGACCTGAGCCGAAGGCAGAGGCTTTAACCCACTGAGCCACCCAGGCGCCCCCCTTCTGTTTTCTTTTAAGAAAAAAATTGAAGTGGCGACTGGGTGGCTCAGTCAGTTGGGCATCTCCTTTGTCTTGGCACTGGGTGTGGTCCCAGGGTCCTGGGATTCAACCCCTGCTCAGCAGGGAGCCTGCTTCTCCCTCTTCCTCTGCCCCTTCCCCTTGCCTGTGCGTGTGAGTGCACAATCTCTCTCTCTCTCTCTCACTCATGTGTGTACTCTCTCTCAAAAGATTAAAAAATAAAGAACAACAAAAAACAATAACAACAAAAATAAGTTAAACACATCAGGCATCTGGGAGAGCCTCTCCGAGCAGCAATTCCTAAAATTCGGTCAGATGCCAGTGTGCTAGCTTCCAGACCTTGAGGGTGTTGCTCCTGAAGTGTATTCATTAGCTTAGCCCCCCCACAACGTGGGCCTGACTTGAAAGTGAACAGTTTGCCTTGACTTGCCCTGCCTCATGATGTTTGTTCACTTGCAAGAACACTATACTAAATTTATGCGTTATTGAAAGTTCAAAGTGTGCAGAAATAACCATGCTTCAGAATAAAACTTCAACATTGCCCTTTCTCTCTTGGAGCCTCTAAAATGTTCATTATTTTCATCTTTAGTTTTTTTTTTTTAATAATGTCAAACTTTTTCTCCATGTGCAAGCATGCCCTCAACCCCATTTCTAATGGAGCTTGAAATTAACATGCATTTCTATTTACTTGTTGATGGACTGTCATCTATCAACCCCACTTTTTAAAAATTATTTTTTAAAGATTCTATTTATTTATTTGATAGAGATCACAAGTAGGCAGAGAGAGAGAGAGAGAGGAGGAAGCAGGCTCCCCGTTGAGCAGAGAGCCCGATGCAGGGCTTGATCCCAGGACCCTGGGATCATGACCAGAGCCGAAGGCAGAGGCTTTAACCCACTGAACCACCCAGGCACCCCTCAACCCCACTTTTTGATTGTGATTTAATTTTTGCTTTTTCAGTGGCTCAAGGTTATAGTAATGCACATAATACAAATATGATTTGAAAGGCAGCTTGGAATGTTTTATTTATTTATTTATTTAAAGATTTTATTTTATTTATTTGACAGAGAGAGTGAAAGAGAGAGGGAACACAAGCGGGGGGATGGGAGAGGGAGAAGCAGGCTTCCCGCCAAGCAGGGAGCCGGATGCAGGGCTGGATCCCAGGACCCTGGGATCATGACCTGAGTGGAAGGCAGACACTTAATGACTGAGCCATCCATGCGCCCCTTGAGTGTTATTTTAAGTGTTTGTAATAAAGATTGATTATTTGGAACAAGTATTATATGAGTAATGTGATTTGATTTTTAAAAATCCTTGTCATCTGTCCCGTTACAGTTGTAGTAGAGGTAGAGCAGGAATTACATTGTGGAAGTTGTTATGATTTTATGCTGTAACTTTTTTTTTTAAAGACTCCAAGGGCATTATAGAAGAAACAAACTCTCATTTGCTTTAAAAGTTTTTAATGAATAATTTAGTCCAATTTAATCTTGGTGTTAAGTAACTGGTCATACTCTTTAATTGCTAATTTAAAGGCTAGTTCTTTCCTGGATTACTTAGTTTTGGCTATTGCCATTTTATTCTAGTGAGCTGTAGATTTCCATCATTTACTTATTCTGAGATTTGATTAGTAAATATTGTCAGAAATAAGTGGACCATCAATTGGATTTTGAAAATGTGTTATTGCTATGGTTTTTTGCTTAATATTTGGTATTATGAATTGAAAATGGGAGTTAGAAGCCTGTCTAATTACCAGGCTACATAATCCTGTACTGGTTTATTATCCAGGTAGGACTGCAGACTGTTCTTGAAACTGAAAGTGCTGTCATAACTCAGGAAATGCATTCAGTGTGGCCCATTTCAAGTGACATGAAGGAAAAGAGCCTTTGCTAATAGTCCATTTACCCTGTGTAGCTCTGAAACATGCTTTTCTTTCCAAGCAAAGATGTATTATTACTATTCTCACATGGTGTGTTGAATATTTCATTATGTTAAATATTTCAATGTTAATCTACACTCTTTTTTTTATTTTTTATTTTTTTTTATTTTTTAAAGATTTTATTTATTTGTTAGAGAGAGAGAGAGAGCGCGAGCACAGGCAGACAGGCAGGTAGAGGCAGAGGGAGAAGCAGGCTCCCTGCCAAGCAAGGAGCCCGATGTGGGACTCATCCCAGGACGCTGGGATCATGACCTGAGCCGAAGGCAGCCGCTCAACCAACTGAGCCACCCAGGGGTCCCTTAATCTACACTCTGAATCATGGTTTGTGAAAAATGATAGTGTAGTGAGTAAGGCAGAAACTGAAAGGGTAAGTTACTTGTCAGTGTTCATGGGGTTTTTCTCTTCTGGGGATCTCTGAATTGGCAAAGGTTTCTTAGAATCATCTGTTATCATTTTCTTGCTTCCTTGGACCTGGGATCATCATGTTCTCAGAAAAGCTGTGGTCTGACTTTGAAGTATATCTTTAGAAACCTGTCATTTTGCAGAGAAGTGGCTAAGTGAAATGTGAGCTTGATCCCTTGGGAGGAGGGGGAAAAACCAAGGGAATTGAAGATGGCAATAGCTGAGAGAAATTTAAACTTCTTTTGGGTCATTAAGACCAGTGAAAGGTGTAATGTTTTCTAGTTTGTCTTTATTGAGGCAGGGTCAAAGGCAACCTTTAGTTAGCTGTATCTCAGTAACAGTGGGAAGGGTTCAGTTAAATGCAGCACACAGGGACGCCTGGGTGGCTCATTTGGTTACCCAGCTGCCTTCGGCTCAGGTCATGATCCCAGCGTCCTGGGATCAAGTCCCACATCGGGCTCCTTGCTCGGCAGGGAGCCTGCTTCTCCCTCTGCCTCTGCCTGCCACTCTGCCTGTGCTCGCGCTCGCTCTAACAAATAAATAAATAAAATCTTAAAAAAAAAATAAATGCAGCACACATTTAGTCAAAGTCTGCCTTTTTTTGTTGTTGTTAGAGAGCACAGGCAGACAGAGTGGCAGGCAGAGGCAGAGGAAGAAGCAGGCTCCTTGCCAAGCAAGGAGCCCGATGTGGGACTCCATCCCAGGACGCTGGGATCACGACCTGAGCCGAAGGCAGCTGCTTAACCAACTGAGCCACCCAGGCGTCCCCAAAGTCTGCCTTTCAAACCAGGTGTTGGGAGATGTTAAGAATTTATAAGTCACCATTGCTAACCTCAAGAGTTTACAGACTAATGGGATTATTAGCCTAAGTAATCACTGGTAGGTAAGAATTAGGAATCTATATTTTTGCTAATTTATAACGGACATTTTTTAAAAGATTGATTAATTTTATAGAGAATTTGTGCTAGTGAGCAGGGGTAGGGTAGCGGGCAGAGAATCTCAAGCAGAGGCCCCTCCCAACCCCCCCCC
>ML112472.1:14633-27459 GCA_003697995.1 Taxidea taxus jeffersonii
CCCCCCCCCCACCCATTGCCTCTCTGCCTACTGGTGATCTCTCTCTCAAATAAATAAAATCTTTAAAAAAAAAAGTTAAAATCAAGAGACGGATGCTTAACCGGCCGCCCAAGCACCCTGAAAATGATGTTTCTTATTTCTTACACAAGTGTCTGTGTTGCTAGATGAAACCTAAAACTGTCAAGCCAGTTGTTGATCATTTACAGAACGTTGTTAGGTGAAAAATTAACCATACTCAAGAAAGCCATGGTCCCTGTGCTCAAAGGGAAGCTCCCAGTTTCCTGGGAGACAGATGCACTAACCTAGTGCTGTAATGGAGATGCGAGTGAAGTGCTGGAGGGCTCAGAAAAGAGGGAACAGCTCTTTCTGTAGGATTAGAGGACATTTGTGTGAGTCTTGAAGGAAGGTGGAAAAGTCAGAAAAGGTGCTCTGGGCTAGAGAGGGTTTATATAAAGGTCTGGACATGTGCATGTGCATTGGAGAAGTTTCACAGAGTGGATGGAGGTGATGAGTCTGTCAGGCTAGTGCCAGTCAAGTTTGTTTACAGGAGTTTGGGCTTCATCCTGTTTGTGGTGGGGAAGCAGTCCCTCTTTTTTTTCGGGGGGAGTAGACTCTATCGTAAGTGAGGCAGTCTGGATAATGATTGGAAATGAGAATATATATATATTTTAAAGACTTCTGGATATTCATTTATTTATTTAAAAGATTTTATTCATTTATTTGACAGAGATCACAAGTAGAGCAGAGAGGCAGGCAGAGAGAGAGGAGGGGAAGCAGGCTCCTTGCTGAGGAGAGAGCCCCCTGCGGGGCTCGATCCCAGGAACCTGGGATCATGATCTGAGACGAAGGCAGAGTCTTTAACCCACTGAGCCACCCAGGTGCCCCAAGACTTCTAGATATTTTAAACCAGGACCCAGGCCAGAGCCCTGAGACGGGAAGGGTTAGTAGAGTGAGGTATTCACTGAAGTAGAGGAGGGAGAGGGAAGAGGATGAAATAAAGGCCTAGAATCTCCTGGGGCAGCTGGTTGGGTGGAACTTTGGTCAGCAGAAATGGGGAATGCCAAAGAGGGAGTAGACTGGGAGGAAAATACTTGCCTTTCGGCCTGTGGAGTTTGAGGGACTTAGCTCTTCAGTTGCTTTGTGAGAAGAAGGCCTTTGGATTGGGGAAATGCTGGTGGCCTTTACTATGGTAGCTATGAGGAGGTGGGGTTTGTTTCTTGTGTTTTTTTTTTTTTTAGGTGGGTGAGTGGGTAGGTCGAGTTTTAGGAGTTCTCAGGCAGTGTTATAAACAGTAAGAATAGAATGGGCCCAAAGTATTTTTAAGTTGGAAAGATAAAAGACCAACCTTCTAATACCTCCTGATTTCTTTGCCTATTTTTAATGTTACTTTTTGCTATTTATTTTATTTTGTTTTTTACTTCTTGCCATTTAAATATTTATCTTCTGCTTGTTTTTGGAAGGCTTCAAAGATCTTTGGTGCTGTTGTCTCCTCTAACCTGAAACAGCTGCCTTACCCCCTCTTTACAACAGATCCTCAGTGAGGACTCCTCCCCTTTTGGGGACTCCCTCCTGGGTGCTGCTCTGTTGAGCTAATGTTTCCTAACTGTTCTCTGTTGTATCGTAACTATTTTCTTGTGTTGACTAAGTCCCCCCCCCCCAGCTTTTTTTTCTTTGAAGATCTTCAGATGTACACAAAAGTTGAAAGAGTATTGGAATAAGCACTTGACTAGTCAGTTCACTTGGATTCACCAGTTGTTAACATTTTTCGTATTTGCTTTGTTACTCTATAAACTTTTCTTGAGGCATTTGAAAGTAAACTGCAGATACCAGGGTACTTCAGCATGTAAGTCCTAAGAATAAGGACATTGCCTTATCCTAACTTCAATATCACACAAGACATTTTACATTAATAAAGTAACACAAAGAGTGGTCGAAGAACTGTGTCACTTCTCCCGGGGAACTTGGGAGAAATGCCAACTCTGACGTCCTACCCTAGACCTGATGTGGGAAATAAAAGCAAAAGAAAAATTAAATTTCCTTACTACTTACAGTACATTAATAAGTCCTTGAAACAGGCAGAGTGACATTCCTCTAGGAGCCTAGTAGCCTCAGTGTTAACACTTTGCTAAGGGCAAAAGGCAGTCTTACCCTGAAGCCCAGATTCCTGTCAGTCTACTTTAACATATAAAAATTGCTTTGGAAACTTCCTTTATCTCGACTCTCCAAGATAGATGTTGGCATTCATCCCCCAAGCATATGACCCACTGATACATGCCTGAAGGATCTCATGACTAAGGTTTCATTAGACAGTAATAAATGACCTTTTCCTAACAATAGCTAGTCCCCTCAAGGTCCTGTAAACCTTGCTATCAAAGTTCCTTAGAGACTTAAGGTATCCCTAACCCCGCCCCAGTTTGAAAGTATATAATTGGCCAATCCTCACAATCCCAGTGCAGGTCTTTTTTTTTTTTTAATGATTTTTTATTTATTTATTTGACAGAGAGAGAGAGAGATCGATCACAAGTAGGCAGAGAATCAGGCAGAGAGAGGGGGGGAAGCAGGTTCTCCGCTGAGCAGAGAGCCCGACGTGGGGCTCAAACCAGGAACCTGAGCCAAAGGCAGCGGCTTAATCCACTGAGCCACCCAGGTGCCCCCCCCAGTGCAGGTCTTTTTGTCCATGGGTCCTGTCTCCATGCTTTAATAAAACCACCTTTTTGCATTGACAAGGTCTCAAGAATTCTTTTTTTTTTTTTTAAGATTTTTAAAATTTATTTGACAGAGATCACAGACAGGAGGAATCAGGCTCTCTCCTGAGCGAGGAGCCTGATGTGGGCCTCTATCCCAGGACCCTGAGATCATGACTTGAGCCAAAGGCAGAGGGTTAACTGACTGAACCACCCAGGCGCCCCAAGAATTCATTTCTTGGCTGTTGGCTTTGAACTCCCATCTTTCCTACATGAGACCTAACTGAGTCAGAATTTGCCTTTTAACAGGATTCCCAGAAATACTGATCTTATGTCGTGGTGCATATTTATATTAAATTTTGTCAATTGTCCTAGTGATTTTTTTTTTAAGATTTCATTTATTTATTTGTTAGAGAGAGAGAGAGAGAGTGTGTGTTAGCACAGACAGAGTGGTAGGCAGAGGGAGAAGCAGGCTCCCTGCCTAGCAAGGAGCCCGACGTGGGACTCGACCCAGGAAGCTGGGATCATGACCTGAGCAGAAGGCAGCCGCTTAATCAACTGAGCCACCCAGGTGTCCCATGTCCTAGTGATTTTTTTAATAGTTTTTTTTTTTTTTTTAAATCCAGGAATCCGGGGTGTTTGGGTGGCTCAGTCAGTTAAGTGGCTACCTTTGGCTCAGGTCATGATCCCAGCCTCCTGGGTTTGAGCCCCAGGTTGGGCTTCCTGCCCAGGGGGCAGTCGGCTTCTTCCTCTCTCTCTACTTCCTCCTGCTTGTGCGTAAGTTCTCTCTCTCTCTTCCCCCCACCTCAAATAAGTAAAGTCTTAAAAAATAAATGCAGGAACCAATAAAAGATCCCATACTGTGTTTAGTTATCATATCTCTTCAGTTTTTATTTGTCTCCCCCTTCTCCCTCCATGACACTGACACTTGGGAAGAGTTTAGGCTGATTTTGTAGATGCTCTATAGTTTGGATTGGTCTGATTGTTTCCATTTTTGGCCATACTATGTACGTAATGATGTTCCTTTCTGAGGGCATTGCAGCAGTTGTCACATTGTTCTTCTGGTGGTGATGCCAAGTTTAAACACTTGATTAGTTAGCATCTGCCACATTTCTCCCTTGTAAGTCACCTGTTTCCTTTTGTACTGTTGGGGTATAAGAATTTCCTTTACCCTTCAAGGTCCTTGTAGCTGGACTAAGAATCAAATTGACATGAGACAAATTAATGGGAGAAAAATAAAATTTAATATTGTACTCAAGGGGTATCTATACAGACATGGAGATTCTAAAGATAGGCAACATAATCCTAATATGATTTGAGTACCGGGGAGGGGGTATCTGAGGATACAAAGGGGAAAAAGACCATTAGCAGGAAGGTAAAAGGAAATATTTGGGAAACAAAGGTTGTCTTTTTTTTTTTTTTTTTTTTTTAAGATTTTATTCACTTATTTGACAGAGAGCACAAGATGGGGAGTAGTAGGCTCTCCACAGAGCAGGGGTAGCCCGATGCAGGACTCCATCCCAGGACCCTGGGATCATGACCTGAGCCGAGGGCAGTCATTTAACCGACTGAGCCACCCAGGTGCCCAAAGGTTGTCTTATTAAGTAGATAAATTTCTTAGGTAAAGAGGAATCTGTTAATAGCTCTCTCCCTAATATGAATAGGCAATGGAGGGGGAGGTAAAGAGCTTTTCCTGAATCTGCTGGGTTTTGATTGCCTTTTTTTTTTTTTTTAAGATTTTATTTATTTATTTGTTAGAGAGCGAGCACAGGCAGACAGAGTGGCAGGCAGAGGCAGAGGCAGAGGGAGAAGCAGGCTCCCTGCCAAGCAAGGAGCCGGATGTGGGACTCGATCCCAGGACGCTGGGATCATGACCTGAACCGAAGCCAGCTGCTTAACCAACTGAGCCACCCAGGCGTCCCTTTTGATTGCTTTTAACTCAGAATAATGTTTATGCAAAGTGGCCCATCTTGGGGAGACTTGCCCCTGGCTCCCACAGTACTTAATTACTTGCTGATTGATGATCTGATAGGGATTTATAGTTAGTCTTTGTATCCCTTTCACCTAGCATGATCCCAGGATATGGTAATTGGTCCGTCATTGAATTATGGAATAGGTAATCAAAAGTATATACTACAGTACAAATTTTAGAGGCAGATCGTTCTTATTTTGTCACTCAGTCTGGGTAATTTCCTAATCTCAATCCAAGTTCAGGCATCTTTTTTTTCCTCGCTCTCCCAAGAAAAATACAATTCTCTTCCTGTGGGCTTCTTCTCAGCTGTGTGAAAAGTTTCTCTGCCTTTTAGTCTTATTGTTCTAAAACAAAAACCTCTTTTCCCTTTGTTTTCTCTGGTGCCTTCAGTCCAGATGCTGGTTTCATCATATTTGCTTTTTTGAGCAGAGTCTTCCAGTTTCTTATGAAAACGGACTTCCTGTGCATCCATAATCAGCTGTCTGTTACAGTGGCTTAGTGCAGGGACGCCTGGGTGGCTCAGTTGGTTTAGCAGCTGCCTTTGGCTCAGGTCATTATCCCGGCATCCTGGGATCCAGTCCTACATCGCGCTCCTTGCTCAGCAGGGAGCCTGCCTCTCCCTCTGCCTCTGCCTGCCACTCTGTCTGCCTGAGCTTGTTCTCTCTCTCTCTAATAAATAAATAAATTAATTAAAAAAAAATCTTAAAAAAAAAGCCAATGGCTTAGTGCAGCTTTCTCTGGAACACTCTTCCCATTGTTAATGGCCTCAGCCATATGGGGTGGAAGCTAAGTAAAGGAGTATAGATACCTGGTTCATATTATAAACAGTCACTTCAGCAGCTCTGGAGCTTTTGTTTTTGTTTTTTCCTTCCCATAGATCTCTTACCTCTTCTTGGGCTGTGCTCCAGCCACATTGCCCTTCTCTTTAAGTCTTGGGAGATGCTGAGTTGTCTGTGTTCTGTCAGCCTGCATTGTTCTTTGCCATACTCCCTCACTCTTCCTGGACTTTCAGATTGAAGTTCAAATGTTAACAAGATGGAAAGGCCCTTGAAAGACCCTACCTAATTTGATTGTCATTATCCTGCTTAATTTTCTTCCTAGGCGTGGTATAGTCTAGTTTTCTTTCTTTCTTTCATTAATTGAAAGATTTTATTTATTTGAGAAGGAGAGAGTGAGAAAGCGCGCGCACGTGCGCGCACAGAAGCAGGGGGGAGGGGCAGAGGGAGAAGCATTTTCTCTGCTGAGCAGAGAGCTTGGTGGGGCCGATTCTAGAACCTGGAGATCCTGACTGGAGCCAAAGGCAGACACTTGGCAGGCTGAGCCACCCAGGCGCCCTAGTCTCATTTTCTAATTTATGCCATTACTATAGTGTTGTCTCATGAAGGCAGATTTTTCTAGTTTTGTTCCATGTTGTCTGGAATAATGCCTATGGAGAAGGCACTCAAATACTTGCTGATGGAGTGGCTAACTGGTTGACTGAATATTGTTTTTTCTGTTCTTTGTTTAGTGCTTTTGGTAATCATTGTGTCTCCTGTTGCTTGCGGTGTGACAGTTTTCATTCAGCTGTTCTGTGTTTTCTCATTGTCTTTGGTGCTCTCAAAAGAATAAGAAAAGGAACAAGTGATTAACTGTTTTAATTATAACTAAAAATAATTGTAGGGGTGCTTGGGTGGCTCAGTTGTTAGAGCCTGCCTTTAGCTAAGGTCATTGGGATTGAGCCCCGCATTGGGCTCCCTGCTCGGTGGGGAGCCTCCTCTTCCCTCTCCCTCTGCCTGCTGCTCCCCCTCCTTGTGCTTGCTCTCTCTTTGTAAAAAAAAAATTGAAATTTTTATAAAATAATGATCATCATTATAATCAATCACTATCCCTTTTCTCTTAGATTTGTACACCTAAAAGGGTGACAACTACTATGTGCCATATAAGTGCCTGATATTAAACGTATTTGGGTATGATGAATTGATCACATAGAAATCCAGTTACTTTGCAGTAGAATGGAAACTTTTTACTCTGATTTTAGTTCTCCATTTTGACCAAGGTTGAGCGCTTTTTTTCCCCCTTCCTTTTTTTTTTTTTTTAATGATGATATTGTACCTATCTTTAGAAAGAGACTGCATTTTGGGGGAAAAAACCCAAGTTTTCTTTTTGTTTACATGAACCATCTGTGTTTTTATACATCTTAATTTCTTACTCTCCTTTCCTCCCTTTACTACCTCTGTCCTCAGCCTGTTTACATTTTTGAAGAAAGTGGCAGGCTTGGTGAGAGGGAATTTAGTAAAATAGGCATGTGTCAGAGTGAGTCTTAATTATAAGGATTACCTTGTTTTTTGTTTTTTTGACAGCTAGTGGGAGATTTGAGAGTTGAGATTCCAACAGCTGTGTTATCTCTGCTTAATGCAGATGAAGCTTGGCAACCTTGTTACTTCGTGGAGTAATCCACAATCCTCTATCTTGTGCAGTGTGACAGTTAACCGTTACTGTGGGTACTTTTAATTTTAAAATTTCCTGATTTGCATTTAAATGAACCATCTTAACATTGCATTAACTTAACCTTGCTGTTAAAAAAAAAATGGCACCCAGTAGCAAGGTAAGGATATTCTAAAGCTTTGGAGCAGACAGGTTTTAAGAGTGATGTGGCTATTCTGTTGTTAATGAACATTTAATGTCTTTAGAGATGGCTTGTAAGCTCTTTGCCCGAATGAGGCAGTTTGCCAACAATCAGCCTCCTTGGTTCCAATAGAACTATGGGTATGTTTTCTGCTTGTTGCTTCTCCATTTCTCTATCATAAAGATTGCTAGTCAAACGCCTACATCTCTGCCCCTTTTTGAATTTATAGCAAACTTTTGCATAATAGCCAGGATTGCTATTTATAAATAAGGTAATGAAGACTGAATAACTACAGTTTAACTTTTTATTTAGTTCCACTAAGCATGATCCCTCCTGAAAAAACCTAAGGTTGCTGTAATTCATTAAGGTTGGCTAGCTCTAGTACGTTTTGTAATAGATCTTGTGAAGGAGTGCTCTGTAAGTTAATTGGAAAACTAGAAACTGCCAAGACTTTAAAAGTTATTTGTTCAGCTACTCGAAACAATACCATTAATTGTAGAGAAACAGAAGATATGACTAAGATTAAGGCAGGAGCTTTGTCTTGGTAGGTCTGTAAATATTTTAAAATCAATTTGCATAAATTCAATTCAACTAATACTGTGTCTGCTCTGCATAAAGCACCTTGCCAGCAACTTAAGGGGTATGAAGAAGCATAACCATAGTTACTATCCTTAAACTTAAAATATAGCTAGGAAGACCACAGGCTAACCCTGGGAGAAATTGCATCCAATAAATTAATTCCGAAGCCGTTGAGGAATAACATAAATGAAAGGAATACTAGAATTTCAGTCCTGGTAGGACTTGGAGCCTAGAATTCAGTCCCTTCTATTTTATAGATGAGAAAACTGAGGATCCAGAAAGGTGATGTGACTTGCCCAAGGTCAGAGCGTAAGTTAGTGACAAAGCTGGTACCAGAAGGCATGTTCTTTCCAGATAACATATTCTCATTAGATTTTTTAAAAAATATTTTATTTATTTACTTGACAGAGATCACAAGTAGGCAGAGAGGCAGGCAGAGAGAGAGGAGGAAGCAGGCTCCCCGCTGAGCAGAGAGCCTATGTGGGGCTCCATCCCAGGACCCTGGGATCATGACCTGAGCCGAAGGCAGAGGCTTTAACCTACTGAGCCATCCAGGTGCCTCTTCTCATTAGATTTTAAATGCTCTTAGAACTTCTGCTTCCTGAAATCATTTTTGGGTTGGGGTCAGCAAAAGCATAAATGGGTTTAGTAGTATAGTTTAATAATGTTCGGCATCACTCTTGGCAGGGCCTTTGATTAAAGGTGCTGCACAGGGCAGTCTGCTTCCATCATGGTTATTGAAAGACTTGAAAACACACTGAACGGGTTCTCAGTTTTCAAGTGTCAGTATATTTCAAGTTTTTCAGTGTGAGTGAGTGATTGAGTCCTTTGCCTTAACGCTTTTAGCAGCAGGTCTCTGGAGTCTGGTGAATTTTTATGGGGAGATTGGAGACCTCCTCAGAGATACAACTTAATAGGATGTAGAGTTTTAGAACATAGAACTGAAGGGACTTTAGGGGAGAACTTGTTCCTTGGTTGCAAAGTCTGGGCCAACAGTGCAAACAGTACTTAGATGTTTTTGTTTGCCCTACGTAGTGTTAAGATATTTTGGGATGAGTTGCTAACACTAAAGTTATGAGGCTTTACATAAAAGTCTACGTCTCTGGGTCTCTTGAAAAAATTGCATCATCTACCAACCCTATGTCTGCGTGATAGAGTGCCTGCCTAGAGCTAATGGGCAGCTGGGCACATGTTTCCCCCATTTACCTGTCCTGGTCTCTCTTAATGGTGTCCCTGAGAAGTCAGGTGTCATTTGCAACTCATTATTGTTCTTACACTTTGCCTTTTTTTCAAGTTAAGAAGAAAGTGGAATTATTTTGTACCACAAAGTATCAAAATAAGAAAAACAAAAGACCAAGTAGAATTTTTTTTGGAGAATGTTTTTATTATCAGCAAGTGTACAAATCGTCAGGGTACTCTTGTTCTTTAAGCCAAAAGGCTAGTTTTTCTTACAAGTTTCAGAGAAACCCTTTTCTTTTCTTTTTTTTTTTTTTTTAAAGATTTTGTTTATTTATTTATTTGACAGAGATCACAAGCAGGCAGAGAGACAGGCAGAGAGAGAGAGAGAGAGAAGCAGGCTCCCTGCTGAGCAGAGCCCGATGTGGGGCTCGATCCCAGGACCCTGAGATCATGACCTGAGTCGAAGGCAGAGGCTTAACCCACTGAGCCACCCAGGCGCCCCTCTTTTTTTTTTTTTTCTGACTTGATCTGGCCATCTTCACAGGTTTACCTTGCACAGCTTCCTCCCCCTTTGTGGTATCTCTAAAACAGCTTTCCTGCTCTTCAACGGCTTCCCAATGGCCTGAGACTCTTGTTTCTTTGCTTGGGACTCTCATCTTGGGCCCCACGTTTGCTCATGAAGAAAAAATGGGTCCAAGTTTGCATAGGAAAAGGGGCTCCTGGTGGCTCAGTTGGTTGTGTCTGACTTTGGGTTTTGGCTCAGGTCATGATCTTAGGGTGGTGAGATTGAGCTCCTCCTCAGGTTCTGTGCTCAGCCCAGAGTTTATTTCTTTGGAAAAGTGAATTGTTACTATGTTGCACTTGTTTAATAATTAACACAAATGTGACCACATGTCTCCTTGGAACCAGCTTCACTTAATGTCTGGCACCTTCCTCTACAACTCTAGAAAAGTTTTCTGCTTTATTTGTGTTGATGTATTGGTGGTGGAATGCTAGGATACAGAAATGCAGGGTCCATGGGGCAAATCATTCTTTCTGAAATGTCTTATCTGTGATATTCGATGACATTTGCTTTAGCTGTTGTCAGCCCTTTAGCAATCTAGAGCACTCCATCTCTAAGGTTTACTGACTTGGGCTGATCAGTTTTGTGGACAAATAACCTTTAAAAACCAAAGTGTAGGCCTGACATAGTGTTAAGTGTAGAGAGCAAATTTGGCCCTTTGCAATGAAAAAAATTTCCTGGAAACTGGCATTCTGTTATCAGATTAAACAAATCCAAATTTCTTTTGGCATCCCATCTCCAGTGATTCTAGGATGTTTTGATGCTTAGATAATACTGTGAAATGTTAGATGATGCCTGCACCAATGTTTTCAAAAATATCTGAGGGCCTACCTATTTATGCCTCAAGCATGCATTTATGAGCGAGGACACAGACAGTTTTATATTAAAATTGTCAAGAGTGGGCTAGTCATAGACATGTGCAGTTCTGCCTTGTCCTAGTTGTCATTTTAATGTGTAGAATTTAGGTGTTGCTGTTGCTTTTTGTAGAGTCTAGAACTGTGCTGATAAGGTAGTCATTAGTGAATATTCAACATTAATTAAAATGAAATAAAATTAAATCAATACCTCAGCCACACTAGTCACATTTCAGGACAGCTTTCTCCCTCTTTCCTCTTTCTACCTCCTCTCCCTTCCTGCTTCTTCCCTGTCCACTCTTCTTTCTCTCCTGCCTTCTTCCCCTTCTCTTCCCTCTACTCTTGCTCCCTTCTCCATTCTCCTCCTACCCCTCACTCTCTTTCCAGCTCATCAGCATTCATTTCCCTCTCTTCCTGTGTCTCTGCCTCCTTTCTTCCCTTCCCATCCACTTTCCTCTCCTCTCTGTATATGACATCTTAATCCATTGTGTTTTTTGAACCATATGAAAGTAAGTTGCAGACATCTCGTGTCCATTACATGCAACAAGGACATAACTACAGTAAATGATGAAAATATGCAAATTTGATGTCTAATTTAGAACCTACTTAGATTTTATCATTTGTCTCAGTTCCCCCCACTCCTCCCCAGCTTCCTCCACCCCTTCAAGTACAGTTTCATTCCAGGATTACTGCATTGGTTGTCAAGTCTCTTTAGCCTTCTTTACTCTGGAAGAATTTCTGTCTTTTTCTCACCTTGACATCTTTGAAGACTAAAACCAATTATTTTGTAGACCATGCCTCACTTTGAGTTTGATGTTTCCTCATGACAAGATTGATGTTATGTCCTTCCCCGTGCATCATATCAGGAGGTATATGATGTCATTTTGTCCTGTTATAGGGGATGTTGATTTTGATCACTTGATTAAAGTCTTGTCTGCCAGGTTTTTCCACTTTGAAGTTACTATAACTAACTTCCCCTCCCTTTGTAATCAGTAAATAATCTGTTGGTAATTACCCGAGAGTATGTAAATAATCAGTTTCTTTGTAAACTTTCAACCACTTGGTTTAGCATTCAGGATGCTAATCATTCAGGATGATTCTTGAGTGAATCCATTATTATGATGGTTTCTAAGTGATGATTTTTCTAAATCCATTATTCTTCTGCATTTATTATTTTCCTGTTGTATGGAAGAACTTCTCCTTTATTTTAATTAGCCTGGATTCTCATTTTATTGAGTGGATCATAGTCTGTTTAATCTTAAGGATTTGTTTTTTTTAAAGATTTTATTTATTTATTTGTTAGAGAGAGAGAGAGAGAGCGGGCACAGGCAGACAGAGTGGCAGGCAGAGGCAGAGGGAGAAGCAGGCTCCCTGCCAAGCAAGGAGCCCGATGTGAGACTCGATCCCAGGACACTGGGATCATGACCTGAGCCGAAGGCAGCTGCTTAACCAACTGAGCCACCCAGGTGTCCCTAATCTTCAGGATTTTATTTTATAAATCAGTAAGGAAGGTTAGAGTGGTTAAGTGATGATCAAACATGCCTTTTTTTTTTTTTTTGAAGATTTTATTTATTTATTTGACAGAGAGAGATCACAAGTAGGCAGAGAGGTAGGCAGAGAGAGAGGAGGGGAAGCATGCTCCCTGCCGAGCAGGGAGCCCAATGAGGGGCTTGATCCCAGGACCCTGGGATCAGGATCTGAGCTGAAGCCAGAGGCTTTAACCCACTGAGCCACCCAGGCGCCCCTCAAACATGCCTTTTGATTGTATTGTCCTCTTCGTATAAAGATGTAAAGATTAGGGACGCCTGCGTGGCTCAGAGGGTTAAGCCTCTGCCCTCGACTCAGGTCATGATCTCAGGGTCCTGGGATCGAGTCCCGAATTGGGTTCTCTGCTCAGCAGGGAGCCTGCTTCCCCCTCTCTCTGCCTGCCTCTCTGCCTACTTGTGATCTCTCTCTGTCAAATAAATAAATAAAATCTTAAAAAAAATGTAAAGATTATAAAATGAAGATTCTGTTTTTTTAATTACAAAAGTAACTTTTTCTAAATACCTGTATGATTTTTATAATACCAGAAAATACAGTTAAGCAAAAAGGATGTTTAAATTATCCATAATCCACACTTTAGAAATAACACTATTGTTAATATTTTGGTTTATACATTTAGATATCTTTATTCCTCCCTGAAGTTGTACTTTATATTGTTTTGAAATCTCTTTAGCATCTTCAGTAGTATATTTGGAACATCTTCTCATAAACTTCTATAACATCCTCCCCATTTTATTAGATGAGAAATTTCAGGTATACAAAGAAGCTAAAGGAATAAATCTGAGAACACTCGTCTACCTGTCCTCTATCTATATTTAATAGTTATGAGTATTTTTTCATAATTCC